>JAQZBX010042346.1:0-22027 GCA_029593785.1 Cabassous unicinctus | reverse complement strand
ATGAAATGTAATTAGAATCAAACATCTTATTGTATTACTCCTGTGCTTTACAATGCAACTGAGTTTCCTTGGGACTCAGTGAAAAAACATCTTCTGAATCATAATAATTTAACTAAGGAAATTCTATGCTTGCAACAGAAAATATGTCAAACATTTGAAAACCAATTGCAAGTTATGACTGGTGAACATATTTTGAAAGAGTTGATAAATGGTTTAAAACAGTTGCATCCTACACAATGGTTACATGTTTTATCAAGATCTGTTATGTTCATATGTATAATTGCATTAATATTGTGTTTTCTATATTGTTTGATCTGCAGAAAATCGTGATAATTTAACCAATTAAGACACCAACAATCTGCTACTATGCACATCATGCTATTACAATTAAAAAATAAGGGGGAAATGAAAGAAGAAACAAGGAGCCAGATAAACTTAGATTGAACCCAAAAATGGGAGCATTTTCTTGGAGCTAAGCACAGTCGAGCGTATGTGGCGTAGTAATTACTGTTACTGTTACTGTTATTGTTACCTCTAGTCCAACTCTCTGTCTTCAAAATTTGATTTTTAGTAAGTGGTCCCACTCGATTGTGGGTCCATCCGGGATCTTGGGAGTGAGGAGAGACCTTCGAACCCCTTCTCCAACTGGCAGGAGGACGTCCCGCCAAATTTTTATGGTGGCCTTAGGGGTGGGAAAAGTCGGGATCTCTCCCCATTACCAGACCTGAAGGAAGCAGAGATTAAATATAGTATGAGGTATCTCGGACAAGAGACGATGAGCTACTGCGAGCAAGATACGTTGAGTCTGTGAGATTGAGTATCGCACAAAATCCTGTTGAGCCTGCGAGATGAGTCTTCGAGACTAAACATAGCACAAGACATCTTAGACAAGATACGTTGAGCCAGTGCAAGCAAGATACGTTGAGTCAGCGAGATTGAGTAACTGCACAAATAAAGTCTCGGGCAAGATACAGGGCCTAAAGTAGGGACTAGAGGCTAACAACGCTTGAGATAAGTTTTAAAAAGGAAAATGAAAAATCTATTAGAAAACCTCACCGGTTTGTCTGAAAAATTTAATCAATTTCTCACCCCAAAAGTTTATACTTGGATCAAATTAATGTCCATTTTACATCATTTCTTCTCTAGTAACTTCAGTGTGGTGATCATTGGTGCTTTGCTACTCTTAACTGTAAAAGGAGGCATTGGCGTAGCGCTGCTTTTCCGCATTAACAGGACTCGTAAGACCAGCCATGCCAACAACTGGATTCTGCTTAAAACCCTTGACTCTCGAACCCCTGTCCATGGCAGCTTGGCTGGTGACCAGAGACGGGTAAGACCTTCAGAGGAGGGCAACCTAAGACAGGCACAGTCACCCTGGACAAAAACCAAAACGGGGGAGATGTTGGAGAAGATGCTGAGAGTCAGAGCATAAAGGGTTAAGCAGTCAACAAGCATGCTTGCTGGCAGAGACACGTTAGTAAATGTCTCCAAGGTCTCTGCATACTGCACACTTCAGTAGGAGGAAGCAGAGCGGGATGAACCCACCACTAAGAAGTTACTATATAAATTCCTAAGAAAAACTATCTATTAATACAGGAACAGGTAGTACTCTCACACACCAAGCTGAGATATTAGATAGACTAAGGCAATTAGGGCTAGAAACAATGTTTATACTTGTGCCCCTTGGTAGACTGCCAGAGAAGGCAGTGTTTTGCTGTAGTAGGAGAAACATAGTGGGAGAGCAAGGTTAGGGGGGAAGAATTTATGCATTGTTTTAAGCAAAATAAAAGAAAGGGTCACAGTGATCTCGGGGCTGTTTTTTGCCTGAGTGAGCTGCAGCCCTCTTCTTCATATGCATCAACTTGTCTGACTCTTCTTTTGCTCCGCACCCTGACAACAACAGTGGAGGATGGTTTGGAGGTTCCTCAGGAAGCTAAGTAGAGAACTGCCGTATGATCTGGCAACCCCACTGCTGGGTATATACCCAGATGAATTGAAAGCAAGGACAAGAACAGGTAGATCCCCACAATGTTCATAATGGCATTATTCACTGTTGCCAAAAGTTGGAAGTAGCACTGTGTCTATCAACAGATCAATCCCTAAGCTAAATGTGATATCTACATACAATGGAATATTACTTAGTTGTTAGAAGGAATGCATTATTAAGACTTAGGATAACATGGATGAATCTTGAAGAACTATGTTGAGTGAAGTTAGCCAGGCACTGAAAGACAATTATCACATGACCTCACTGATATGACTTAAGCAAACAGAGCAGACTCACTGATGTAGAGTCTTGAAGACAGGATATCAGGGAACAGAAAGGGAGTAAAGTTTGCAGAGACAAAGCTCAATATGGGCAAAACCTATAAGGTGCAGGGGTGTGGTTTGGCAGTTGAGATGGGTGATGGTGGTGCAGGTATGTGAGTTGGGTTATCGGTGCTAGAATGTGAGGGTGATCAGTTTGGGGGCCTGGTTGGAATATCCATGGAACTGTGGGGAGGACTGGAGGATAGAACAGGTGAACTCTGGGGATTTGTAGGTCTCTGGTTGAAATTATGATGGGAATGTTTTTTCAGCAAACATGGCAGGGGAGGGTCACTGATGCAGGTTGTTGGGGTTGAGGGACATTTGGGAAAGTGTGTACCAGACATGCTTCTGTGGTATAAGAATGTGTTCATCTTGTCATAAGATGTTATCTCGGTGGGTGGAGACCCACACAGTAAGCAAAAAATATTAAACTTTCATCCTGGGGAGTCTTGCTATACACTCAAATAGAGAGGCAAGAATCTCTTGAGTACATAGAAAGTGCCTAATAAAAGTACAGAAATCGATATGTCAAGCCCTCAATGTTAATGTATATATTAATAAACCTTCTTCTTTAAAAACTGAAACTTAGTGGTTGCCAAAGGTTCTGAGGAGATGGAGATGGAAGAATAGGTGTAAGACGTGGCATTTGGTCACATTGGAATTGTTCTCCATGGTATTGCAATAATGGATACAAGCCATTATATAGATTTTATCAAAACCTATAAAAATGTGTGGTGCAAAGTGTAAACCATATTTTAAACCATACACTGTGCTTAGTAGCAATGCTTCAATATGTGTTCATCAATTGTAACAAATATGCCACAATAATGAAAGATGTAGTTAGTGGGGGGAAATGCCGGTGGGAAATAGGGTAGAGTATATGGGAATCCCCTATATTTTCAATGTAATATTTATGTAATCTAAAGCTCCTTTAAAAATAAAATAAAGAAAAAATGACATAGTAAATATCTACTTACACATGTGATTTTATGTTTCCACAAAAAAGAATAAAAGCAGGTATTTTGTGCCTTACACATAGCACAAACTAAATAATTATATCTTGAATGAATGACAACAATTCTGTACTATCAACATTTTTTAAAATATCTACACTGTTAGTGAAGGAGCTGTTATAAAAGTAAGAGTGCTCAGTGTATTTGGCTCTGATTTGTTGGACCTATCCAAATCTAAATTTCATTAACTGAAGTATTATATGATGGTACATAAATAAAATTAGAATATCTGGGTTTTTTCTAGTTTTATATAGTGACGTTGTGCTTGTTAATTAACTGTTAATTAAATGGATTCATCTTCCAATCACAAACTTGCAATCAGGTATCTAAGGGATGAATTTAAAGAGGAGGTTGAAAATAGGTGGAAATTGTCCTGGGGAAGCTGTCACATGTATCTAGAGTGATATAGTTAAATAATAGAATTGCAATTGAAAGAATGAATATCACTGAACAAATAAAAAGAAAAGAAAAGAACACTCAAGAAGGAGGTAGGGAAGGAAAGCACTCTCAGTGACACTGAAACTTCCTTAAGCTGGAAAAGAGAGTGTGTGCAAGGAAAGAGTAAGAGAGGGAGACCACCTTCTATGCAGTAGGCTTTGAATAGGAAAGGTCCATTGTGAAAGATCCAAACCTGGAGGGTTATTGCAAAGAAAGGAGGAAAACTGGGAGAATAAGGCGTTAAAATGTAAATTCCAGAGTCAAGTAGGGACTGGGAAGAGAGAATCTTCTGTCAGGGTGTAAACCTCACTGCACCCTTCCTCACAGGGTAGAGGTAGAAGATTATTAGTTCAAACATGTGATCCAAACAGGTGAAACATGCAGTTTCCTGTTATAAAAAATTCCTGGCCAAGCCTACAAGAACTCTACAGTACTTTTCATAAATAATCTCACAAAAAGTGATCCAGAAAAGGCCAAACTCTTATGTTTCCCTGGGCATGAAACCCTCCAAGGAATGAGTTGGGAGACACAGCCTCGTGGGCAGATAGAGAAAGTGTGCATGTTCAGTGCTGTCAGGGGAGGAAACAGCTGGCGCAGCAAGGAATCACTTATAGGCAGCCAGGGGAGGCGGTTTGTGCTGGAGGCTGAAGCACTGTGGGAGGAAGGCTGTTATCCTGCTGACAGTAATAATCTCCCAGATCTTCTGCCTGGAGCTTGGTGATCGTGAGAGTGAAATCTATTCCAGACCCACTGCCACTGAATCGGTCAGGGACCCACAGATTCCCAGACAGATGTATAATAGATGAACATTTAGGAGCCTGTCCTGGTTTCTGCTGGTACCAGTCTACGCTTCTCCTAATACTTTGTCTGGATTTGCAGCTGATGGTGACAGGGTCTCCTAAGACACAGGCATGGAGGCTGGATACTGGGTCATCACAATGTCACAACTGGCCCCTGCAGTCAGAATGGACAATGACCACACATTCCTCCCAGTTTATCATAGACACATTAAAATACATCAATAAAAGTGAGATTTCTAATGGTTTCTAATTAAATAACAGTATTTAATTAGGTCCATTTTGGAAATAGCCATTATGTTCGCTATTTCTTAAAACCATTTCTCAATTGTTCAAGGATATTATTAAGAAGACACTGAGGCAGTTTTCAATTTCTCACCAGAAATCCAGAGGAACAGGGATATGAGGAAATGAGTCTTTGAGACCACCTTTCTGGCCCTGACTGCACGATGCTGCTCAGTTCACATTGCAAAGTCCTCATTTATAGAATCTGAGCAGGTGACTGGGCCTGGAGGACCCTATGCAAAGGAATCAGTGGGCATGGAGAAAATTGTATGGGCAATGAAGTGGTGAATTATCCAATGGAAATAAAAGTTAAAAATATCATCACCAAAAGTTTAATTTTATGGCAACTCACAAGCTCTAATATGAATTTAGAATCTCTAAAACTAAAAACAAGTAATAGAGCTAATGAAGAGATTTTACTTTAAATTAAAAATATATTTAGGCTAGTGGGGTTGCTGACTATGACCTAGGCCCCTGTTCACCTCCTCATGGTCTCTCCCAGCTGCACCTTCGCTCTATACTTGGTATCAATGTGACCTCCCCAGGGGCCAAGACAAGGCTGGGGCAAGGAGGCTGGCAGCAGGTCAGTGTGGTTCCTTCTAGACCTGTAGTCCTTAGAGAGCCCAGGAAGGAGCCCCAGGCCTCTGCTTCCCTGCTCTTTTGCAGCTCCTACCTCTACAAACAGGGCTTCGCCATCCCTGAATCCAGCTCCTTGGATGGTTGTGGTGGTTTAGCTGGTGTTTTGCTTGGGCCATGGCTGGAGCACCTGCAGTGCTGTGTTGTGACGTCTGTGGGAGCCACATGAGGCTCCCTGCTCTACAAGACTTTGGCAAACAGTTTTGGTGGTCTCCTGCTTTCTTGATGAAGTGGCCAATGCAATTTCATTTGTGTATAGACAGGTTCCATCTAATCATCCCTTAATTCTCTGGAAGATCTTATCTACTGGGAAACTGCCTTTACGTTGTTCGACATTTCCCTTGTGGTCTTGGGTCCTGGGACACCCTTTAAAAAAATTTAGCTAGATAAACCTGTAATTTGAGTAGAACAAGAAACTCTCATCATTGAAATAGTAGAAAATAGTGTTTCCTCTGCAATTTCTTGCTAATGACCTGCCTTTTCTATAATCCAGGGAAGCAAGCTGACGAACTGCATGGAACTTGCACAGGGAGCTGAAATGCACAATAACTTCTGTGGTTCAGTTTGTCTTCAAACACACTGAAGTTACCATGTTTATCAAAACTCCTTATGATCTCATGTCCTGACAGTTAAGCTGATTGGAAACAGACTATTATGGCTGAATAGAGCAAGCACTGAAAGTTTTAGCACTGTATGCCATCTAGATGAGATGCAGGGCCCTTGACTCACATGATCCAATGACTGTCATTACATTTTCTAATCTGTCCTTTCTGTATTGAATCCCTTCTACCTCCTCTTGCTAAGAGGAGAGACTCAACACACCAGAATATCAGTCAATGTGCTCTCTGAATGGTCTTCAAAATGTCATTTGACTAAGTAGAACTGAGAAATAAGTTTATTTTATATTTTCATTAAAAGAGAAAAACTTGGTTTCTGATATTATTATGTTGTATTTTAATTATCTTATAGTTATCATTGCTTCCTGAGGATGCAGCACTGAATTGGCACTGACCTGTGTTAATACTTCCAAGGACAGAAAGACCATGAAAAAAAACATTGAATAGCTCAGAGGTCCAGTACCCTGCAAGAGAAGCTCACCATTACTCATCGGAAGTGCACTTGAGCATTATCTGTTGGCCTTATCCTCTTGCCAAGAGTGTTAATCTAGACCTCTTGCTCTATATCAATGCTTGGGATTACTCATGTTCAGCAGGAAGAAAGAATTCCTAGACTGTGTTTTGGGGCATCTGATAATCCTTTCATATCAAGGGCTTCATTTTTTAAATAAGTTTCTTTAAAAGAAGCTGTGGTAGCAAACGTGGAGGTGAAATTGTGGCACTTTGTGTGCTGGGGTAGGTGGTGGGAAGTAGAAAAGATGAAGTTTTGCACAGTTACAAGTGTGTGCCCTTTTCCTTTAGTAGAACTCTTAACTTTTTCCCCATTCCCCTGATTTTGCCACAACGTGCCTTATCACTTCTGAATTTAGAGACAATTTCCCAAATCATTGGATATAAATGGGTTCAGTTTCCAGAAATGATACGCTTTATTCCTCAGGTCAACAATCATGGTGAAATAATAATAATACATGCTGGAGCAAAATAGTAAAAGAAAGAAAGAAGATTAGAGAAGATTAGACAAAGGAAGGAAAGAGACAAGAATAGAGAGGAAGAGAAGAAAATGTATAACTTTGGCCCAAATTTTATAACAGTCTGTGACCAAATAATTTTTTAACTCCAAAGTCATTTTTATGCAAAGGTGTTTAAGGACTTTACAAATAGTTGACTTACAGTTCAAGAGCTCCCGAGGGCTCTAAAGACCTCTGGGCACTATCAGCAGTGCAGACAACCCCAGCAAATTGGCACGCTGTTGGTGGACCTTACCTTGGATTATATATTAACCTATCTCTCTAATGTAACCGAGTTAGACTCATTTAAAATTTCCTTACACATGGTTCTCCTTCCCAATTTATTTGAACCTATAATTACCATTGTATCCATTGAATATCTTTCCCAAAGACTTAAATCTTCCACTTGTTCATTAGCCAGTTGAGCCAGAATCTCAGCAAAGTTGCAAACAACACCTACTCTGCAGTTCATCAGACTCACCCAAGACAACAAAGAAAATGATGGTGATGATGGGCAACGTCTATCCAAAAATCTATGAGAGAGTATCTACAACTTAAAGCAAGACACTTCCATCCATCTCCCCTAGGGGATCTCAGCCCCTTCTGAGTCAAAAGCAGAATAGGCATCACGATCGCAAAAGCCCCAAGATTGAGGAATGAACAAGTGTAAGGGGGAAATGCAACTATCAACCAAAGTAGACTTATTATTACTCTAGTAATTGGAGAATTTGTAATATTGATATAAAGACAGTGGTCTCCAGAGGTTATGAGGGGACAGAGAGGGAAGAATAGGTGTAACATGACATTTTTGGGGCATTGCAATTGTTTAGCATGATATTGCAATGGCAGATACAGGTCATTATACATTTTAGCAAACTTATAGAATTTTGAGGTGCAAAGTGTAAACCATAACGTAAACTATAGGCCATGGCTAGTAGCAATGCTTCAATATGCATTCATCAATTGTAACCAAATACCACTCTAATTGAAGATGTTATTAATATGGGAGAATGTGACAGGGAAAGGCGTTGGAGTATATGGGAATGCCCTTTATATTTGATGTACCTTTTCTGTAATCTAAAACTTCTTCAAAAAGAAATTTATGCCTAATATGTATGCCCAGGTGAACGTCCTCTCATGTATCCCGCATCACTAATACCCCTAACCAATGATCCTCCCCTGCCACATTTGAAACACTTCTGTGAACCAAAACTTCTTCAAAATGAAGCCAATAAAATAGCCCAATACAATTAATAATAAAATGAAATCATAGTGATAGTTTTATACATAAGAAATAACATACAGAAATTTTTAAAAAAATAAATTAAATTAAAAAGTTGGGATATAAAAGATAATGAAAAAATATTATGTGCTCAAATGTTCATGGGGCATTATCTCAGTACGTGGAGATTCACACACAAACTAAAAGATTACCAAATACCCATCCTGGGGAGCTGTATTAGTCAGGGTTCTTTCTGGAAACAGAATCAATGGGAGATATCTGTCAATAATATGAGATTTTGTAAGAGTCTCTCACGCGACTTTGGGGATGCACAAATCCATGTTCCTCAGGCAGGCTGCAAACCAGGGGTTCCGATGAAATTCCGATGAAAGGTCCTTGATGAGTTTCTGGGAGAGGCTAGCTGTCCAACCACGAGCTGGGAAATTCTCTCTGAATGTTGAAATCACTTCCCCTTTTAAGGCATTCAACTGATGGGATAAAAGCATCACCCATTGTTGATGCAATCTCCCTGATTGATGCAGATATAACAGTCATCCACGCAGTAAACTCACTGGTGATCAAAGACCATAAATGTTTTTGTATTACAATTAGCACAGTGCTTGCTGGACCAAACACCTGGACACAATTACCTGGCCAAGTTGACACATTAGCCTAACCATCACAGGAGCTGTGCCACATTCTCTAATGGAAAAACAAGAATCCCCAAGTACAGGGGCAATGACTAGTGAAGGAAGATGGTCCATTGATGGACCCTTGATATTGATGACTATACTTATGAGCCTTTGTTCTTGAAATTGAAACTTAGCCTAGTGTTGTAGGGTGTCTAAGAGTTACTTACTGGGAACCTCCCTGTTGCTCAAATGTGGCCTCTTTCTAAGCTGAACTCAGCATATAAATGGAATACCTTCCTCCTAGTATGGGACATGACTCCTGGGGATGAGTCTCTCTGACACGGACGGATTGTTACTAAGTACCAACAAGCAAAGCACATGGAAAAAAAGCCCTTGACCAAAAGGGGCAAAAGGTAAAGTAAAATGAGTTTATATGGCTAAGAGACTTCAAAGTGAGTCCAGAGATAGTGCCAGGATAACGCTTATGTATAGCTCAGCTAGATCTCATTCACAGCCAAAGTAGATACTACCCCAAATACAAGGGTTCCTGAGGGCTATGGAGATATCCAGACTCTATTGTCAGGGCAGATAGCTCAGGAGGTAGGTGCCTTGCCAGTGGTCCCTCTTTAGGAATTTATGCTCCCCAGTGTGACAGAGTTGGATTCAGCTATGTTTTCCCTATACATGACTCTTCTGTGCTTCATTTTGAACATGTAATTAGTAATAGAGTTGGTAAGTGTACGTCCAAGACACTTAAATCTTGGGGCTGTCCATGTGCCAGCTGGGTGCTGAATCTCAACGGAGTTGCAACACCTACTCTCCAGTTCATTGGACTCTCCCTGGACACCTAACAAGTAAGAGATGACAGACAAACAACATACCAAGAAACCGAGAGTGTCTACAACTGCAAGCAAGAGATTCCCATCCATTGGCCATATGGGTTCAAAGACCCCCTCTATTAAAGGTGTCATAGGTATCAACATCACAGAGTCCTCAGGATTAGGGAATAAACAAACTATGGACTAAAATAGACTTACTAGGTTCCTACTATAGACTTACTGTGATTCTAGCAATGGAAGAAAGTTCATTGATGTGGAGGCAGTGGCCATTGGAGGTTCTGGTGGCAGAGAAAGGGAAAAACAGTTGTAATACAGGGGCATTTCTCAGACTTGCAAACCGTCTTGAATGACATTACAATGAGGAATACAGGCCCTTATATATCCTGCCACAACCTACAGAATTGAGTAGGAGAGAGTGTAAACTACAATGTAAACTATAATCCAAGCTTAGTATCAGTGCTCCAAAATGTGTTTATCAAATGCAATGAATGTCCCACACTAATAGAAGGTGTTGCCAATGTGGGAAAATGTGGAAGGTATTGGGAGTACGGCATATGGGAATCCTTTGTATATTTTATATATTTATATAATCTAAGAATCTGTTTAAAAATTCTCAAAAAAATACTAAAAAATTTTTTAAATAATTGGTGAAATAAGAATTGCCTATAGTGTAATGACATTGAATGTTAATTTCTTAAGCATCCCAATCAAATGACACAGATTGGCAGATTGGATAAGAAAATATAAGCTCTTTATATGGTTTTCCAAAAGACTCATCTTAGGCCTAAGGATACAAAGAGATTGAAAATGAAAGGCTGGAAGAAGCTATTCCATGCATGCAGTAACCAAAATTGAGATTGCTTGTTAATAGTGTCTGGAAATACTACTGAATTTGCTTATTAAACTTGTATCATGCCACTTTGCTGAACTCGTTTACTAGGTCTAGAAACTTTGTCATAGTTATTTCAGAATTTTCTAAATATATGATTGTTATATGCAAACAATGATAGTGTTACTTCCTCAGTTACAATTTGAGTGCCTTTTATTTGTTTTTCTTATTGAAATGCTTCAGCTAGAACGTCTACTACAATGTTGAATAAAAGTGGTGACAGTGGGCATCCTAGTCTTGTATGCAATTTTAGAGGGAATGCTTTCAAAGTTTCCTCACTGGAATGATGTTGGCTGTGGGTTTTTCGTACATGCCCGTTATCATGTTGAGGAACTTTCCTTCTAGTCCTATTTTTTCAAACTACTTTTATCTAGAAAGTGTGCTGTGTTTTGTCATATGCCTTTTCGGCATCAATGGAGATGATCATGAAGTTTTTTCCCTTGGATTTTTTAGTGTGGTGAATTATGTTAATTGGTTTTCTTCTCTTGAAACACTCTTGCACACCAGTAATAAAACCCCCTTGCTCATGGTGTGTAATACTTTTAATATGCTGTTGGATTGGATTTGCAAGTATTTTGTTGAGAATTTTTGCATCTATGTTCATTAGAGTGATTGATCTGTAATTTTCTTTTTTCATATCTTTATCTGGTTTTTGTATTAAGGCAATGTTTGCTTCATAAAATGAGATAGGTAATATTGCCTCCTCTTCAATATTATGGAAGGGTTTAAACAGAATTGGTCTTGATACTTCTTGAAATGTTTGATTGAATTTACCTTTAAAGCCATTGGTCTTGGGGTGTTCTTTCTTGGGAAATTTTTCTTGACTAATTCCATTTCTTTATTGTGATTGGCTTGTTGACTCCTTGGAGAGTCAATGTAGTTGTTTCTGTTTTTCAGAATTTGTCCATTTCATGTGGGTTGTTAATTTGTTGGGACAAAGTTTTTCATAATATCCTGTTATGATCAGTTTTATTTATGTGCTGTCAGTCATAATGTCCCTCAGTTTATTCCTGATTTTATTTATTTGCATCTTCTCCCTTTTTTCTTTGTTAGTTTCACTAAACGTGTGTCAATTTTATGGATTTTCTTAAAGAATCATGTTTTGGTTTTGTTGATTTTCTCTATACATTTTTTTAAATTCTCAACTTCATTTATTTCTGCTCTAATCTTTGTTATTTCTTTCTTTCTGCTTGTTTGGGATTGAGATGGTGTTCTTTCCTCATTCCTTCTGGAATTCAATTGGGTAGTTGATTTTAGCTCTTTTGTACTTTTTAATATATTTTATTTAGAGCTATGAATTTCACTCACAGAACTTCCTTCAGTGTATCCTCTAAGTGTTGATAAGCTCTGTTTCCATTTTCATTTGTCTATAGACATTTACTAATTTCTCTTGCAATTACTTCTTTGACCAACTTATTGTTTTAAAATGTATTGTTTAGCTTCTATATGTTTGTAAATATTCCCATTCTCTACCTATTATGAATTTCCAGCTTCCATTGGAATTTCCATTCCATTTTTGGTGCATGAAAGTGCTTTGTATATTCAATCTTTTTAAATTCATTGAGACCTTTTTTTTTATTCCACATGTGGTGTCTCCTGGAGAAAGATCCATGAACACTTTAGAAGAATGTATATCCGGCTGATTTCGGGTGCAATTTTCTTTATATATCAGTTAGGTCTACTTTGTAACCATATTGGTCAAGTACTCTGCTTTCCTTTTTATCCTCAGTTTAGTTATTCTATCTATTATTTTAGATGTATAAATGCACATGGTTCCATGAAATGTTAATATTTGGGGAAACTGGAGTAGGGCAAATGGAAACTCTGCCTTACCTCTGCAGATTTCTGTAAATCTAAAATAATTCAAAAATAAATTTTATTTTAAAAACACACAAATAGATATATTTGTAAATCCAATTGAATACTGGATGGGACCATGCTTCTTTGAGGACTAATTTTTCTTTGCTCATTCCAAACGCTTCTCATTTACAGCAGCCCTTTTCAAACTAGGGCATTTGGAGAACTGGTGTATATAAAGCTTCTCCCAGATATTCCTGTGCATAAAAGGCTTAAAGGAAATTAATTTCCAGACCTTGGTTTTCTGCTAAAACTCCTTACAAAACTTAACTACATAACAACAGTAAAGTTATTCTGCTAAGTTCAGAATCATCTTCTCTAATTTTTTAAGGAAAAAGCTACCACTCATCTTAACATGGGCATTTCCTACAGTATCAAACAAAGAAACTTTTATATCTCACACCACGATCAACACTGAAAAAGTGTATGATTTGATTCTAGACAATTGGAAACAATTCCACATACAAATCCAATGGTTAACAAAGTGTTGTCATTCAACAAAATTGAAGGAACACCTGATTTAATTGTCAGCCCAAAGGTGTCAGGATTCTGTAATGGAATTTCAAAATTAAAATATTGTTGGCACTCTCAATTTTAAGTATTTCAATTCCTGTCTTGGTTTCAAACTTCACAAACTTTTTTTCCTTTTGGCAATTTGCTAAAAAATGAAAAGCTGACATTTTCGGCACACCATTGAATTACTAGATTAAAGATTTCCCCCTGATTTTAAATAATATTTGCACAAAATTTAGAGAACTTTCTTACACAAAATTCTTTATCAATGTTCATTACCACTTAGTTTGAATTATGTACTTCTTCAAAGGCTCAAAATTTTATGAAAACTAGCTCATAATAGGCAGCAAAGAGAATAGGTGTGTACTGAATTATTTCATTTTTTTTTTTTGACATCTACATACATAAAATTTGCTTGTTCAGTTATATTGTGTGTCCATGTGACAGTGCTGGTGTGCTTGTGTGTATACAAATATACAAGTGAGTGTGTAGCAACACCATTCACCTGGATGGCTGAAAAACAAAAGAGTTTTATTGCCTCACAGTTCTGAAGGCAGGAATCATAAATCAGGGCATTGGCAGGGCTATGCACCATCTGCATTCTCTAGAAAGAATCTATTCCATGACTGTCTCCTAATTCTGATGGTGTCATATTAACAACAATCTCCTTCTCCATGTTCGCTTTGCCTTCTTCCCTGTGGCTATGTCTGTAAAACTTCCTCCTACTTATAAGGACTAGGAGTGTATTGGAATGGGATCCCATCTCCTCCACGGTGACCTCACCTTTATTTAACTAACCCAATCTACAATGGACCCAGTTCCAAATAAGGGCACATTCTGAGATACTGAAGCTTAGTTAGGACTGCAACATATGTTTTGGGTGATACATAAATAACTAGTCAAGATATAACAGTAAATTTTTGCCTTTGCAGTTTCTCTTTCATTTAAGAAAATGTCACAGAAATTTAGATGATTATAAACATTTGTGAACCATGATCAATTTCTAGTTGCCACACTATAAGTGTCATAATTTGTTGATAAAAATATTTTATCACAATTGACAATTGTGTGTTACCCGAATTTGTTTTTAAACAATCACAAAAATAAATTAGTCATCATTTGTTTTGAGGGCTTTAACTGAATTTACAAAAATATTCACTATAATATCATATATTTCACTACCAACAAAATGAATTTCCTAATCTTTTCTGGAATATAATGAATTACATGAAGAAAAAATGTAAATCATTATACAAATTAATTGGTTTTCTATTTAAAGGATAAGTTACTTACAGAAAACTGGTATCATTTGTCTGTCGGCAAAATTATTCTACTATTAATGGAACAAGCCATAGAAGATATTACTTCAATTTTCCATACAGGGAAAGATAGAATCAAAATGAGCAAAATTATTTCTTAAGAACCCTTAATTTATCTAAAAGAAAGCTCATTATTTATAGCGGTAAATAAAAGAACTTTCAATAGTTAACATGGTAAAATTTGTCATGTCCCATACTCGTAAAATAAACACTTGCACATGAATTGCATGCTTATGTTTTTTAAAAGATTCATGTCTTCTTGATTTCATGTGATCATCTCCTTGAAATAGAGTAAATATCAACAAGCATTTTTTATGCCTGTTCCTTATTTATTTTTATGCCTGTTTCATATTTATTATTTTCTAATAGTTGAGGAAAAATACAGTAGTGGTTTGTGAAAAATGCACTTTCATTTTTTATCTCATTGCTCCTAAAATGCTTGCTTATGGAATAAAAACAACTATTACCAAACAATTAAATAAAGTCACAACTTCACACAATGCACTCAATGACAAAACCACTGTAGGTAGTGTCTGTGCACTGTCCTCTATTTCTTCTAAAGCAGGACTGCTGAGATTCCAATACCTACAAATATTTTACATATAACTAATCTGTAATTCCCTACATTTTCCAATATCCCAGTGTTATGGATATAATTGTATCCTACACAATGATAAGTTGAAGTCCTAACAGAAAGTTACCTGCATGTGACCATATAGGGAAACAGGATTTTTGAAGATGTTGGACTAAGGTGGGCACTTATCCAATATGCCTGGTAACCTTCTAAGAAGAGGAAATTGTACACAGATGGACAGACAGAGGGCAGATGCCATGTGATCAGTGTGGCAGCGATTTCTATAGACTGGTGGAAAGCCGATGACAGTATTAAAGACAGAGTCATGGAAAAGATACTCCCCTACAGTGTTAAGGGGAAACATGGACCTGCACGACCCGAGACTTCAAGATCCTTAACCTCCAGAACTGTGAGAGTATAAATTTGTTGACTTAAGACACTCAGTTTGTGATATTTTGATAGAGCACTCCCAGGAATTTAGGAAACCCACTGATTAGCCACATGGCCACTTTGTGCATGTAGAAGACCAAAACACAGACTGAGTCACAATTGGTTAGTAGATCAAGAGGCTAATGGACAGCAGCATGACATACTTCACATATCACAATCTGAGATCGGGAATACTTAGTTGTGCAAAGATGAAATGGACAAAGGCCAAGAAAAGTGAGGCACATTATTGCTCATCAATTGCAAATTTAACTTGTTAAAATTAAGAGTTTTCTCTATCTACCAAACATAAATCTCTTAAGCAAAGACCAAGGCAGAAGCTTGTAGACTAAACAATAAAAAACTCTATAAAATCATTCTGGTTTATTTTAATTCAATTATTAATAATATATTATTAGGATATAAAATGTTTTAGACAAATGCTTAACTAGAGAAGATAAATGGACAATTCATAGTAACCAAGACAGTTTCAGGTAAGCCTAATGTAACCTTATCCAGGACTGAACCTAACCACAGAAAATAATGACAAAGGTCTCAGAAACATTAAGGAGGTCACACTTTCCCGGATTAGATGCATATGAGAATCAGCGGGGAAACTTGTTAACAATATGAATGTTGGGCTACATTCCAGTCAAACTGGTCAGAATTCCCAGAATTTGGAACCTATATTCATTCATGGCTCCAGATTTTTCCTTGTAGCCTGTCTCAGCAGTCATGGATTTGGAGCCAACATTGTATCAAGCAAGCAGCTGCAGTAGCATTCAGATTGACACTAAAATCTATACCCATTAATTTTATTAGGATTTACTGAAACATGTGTAGCATATTACAAATGATAATCATTTTGATCATTGAATATATTTCAATGTAATGATAATCTGGCAAAATATGAAAAATGTGAATTTGATTTGGTGTAAGAATCATGTTGTCCCTCATTGAGAAGAATGTGAAAACGGAAGATGTCCAAGAGTATTCAAGACAAGGTAAGGTAAGAAATGGAGTCAAGAAATATAAATTGGCTTCATAGCTAGACAACTCATCAGGTCTGAAGAAATATTTTTGTATGTTTGTAGTCATTGGAAAGAGACCCTATAAAACAATCAGATCTGAATCCTGAAAACCTGTTTTTCTTATCTCATATGTAAAATCTTTGCAGATGTGATTAAGATAGGATCTTTAGATGGGCGTATTACCTAGATCATAACCCTGGACCCCAAATACCATCACATATATTCTTTTTTTTAATTTTTTATTGTGGGTAAAAATCAAAATTTTTCACAATACATACCAATATTTGTAAAATGATATATAAATACATATGCATATATGTGCATTTGTTTACATGAATGTTATTTGTTATATATATATATATATGTATTTTCTTTTTTAAGGTGCTTAGATTACCTAAATATTACTCAGAAATTACAGGGATTCCCATGTTCCCCACCTTCCACACCTCCAACAACATCCCACACCACCATTCCTCATCCGTGTGGCACAACACCCACAATGGATATACACATCCTGGGGCGTTGCCACCGAGTATAGACCACAGTTCACATCATAGACCACACTCTCTCCCACACAGTTCTGCATGGTATATTCTGTTGGAAAATGGCCTACATCCATTGCCGACACACCACTCATGACAACTCCCAAAGTCCAAGAGGGATATTTGACCACAAATAGAAAATAAGGTGGTAATTGAAAAAGGAAGACAGAAATTAGAAGCCTTGAAGGGTGAATCAATCAGCCTTCAGGTTGAATCAAATAGCAATTCCTTTCAATAACTCTCTTCATATATGTCCTAAGTTCTCTGGTGGAATAATGACTGACTTTAGTACCAAGTATGGGGTGCTGCTATAACAAATACCAAACTATGTGAAGGTGACTTTGGAAATGGATGATGGGTAAAGATTGGAAGAATTTTGAGGCATCTGATGAAAAACCTAGAATACCTCAAGCAGAATGTTGGTAGAAATGTAGATGTTGAACCTGCTTCTGTTGAAGGCTCTGAAGGAAATGAGGAACTGTTACCTTAAACGGGAGGGATGACAATCCTTGTATATATAGGCAGAAAATTGCTGAATTATGACAGTTTTTTGTGTGAAAAGCAGAACTTGAAATCAATAAACTTGTATACTTAGCCTAGGAGATTTCCAAGCAAAGTGTTCAAGTCATGTCCCATGTTCTTGCTATTTATATAAAGCACAGGAGGAAAGGTAAATTGCAGAAAAAGCTGTTACACAAAACACAACTAGGAATTATGATTAGGGTGATTTTTCCTCCAATCTAGATTGCAAAAGATGCTAAAATTAGGATATTAACTCTAAACAAAGGAAGAACTGGTGATAACGTCATGTGCAACTTGACAACTTTTGCAAGTGTAAAGGAGATTAGGCATGTGCCCTCATGGATCATGTCAACCAAAAACCACAGGCCATGAACAGAGTTGGGACTATCCAGGAATGATCTGTGGAGTACCTCCTTTTCTAATGATATAAAACCTTGTGAAATGCACAGAGGACTTACAGGTATTATTTCCCTTGATATCAGGTATTAAATTTTTAATAATATTTTATTTATTTTTCTAACATCTAATAAAATGATGCATAATTCACTGTATTTACATTATTCAACCTGTCTTTAAAGAAGAATATCTTTAACTACCCACATAGATTTCGTCCATTTTTTAACTGAATTTTAGATTGAATTGATCCTAGCTTGTCTTATCTTATAGACTTCTCAGAAGCTTCCATGTAGCTATGTCAGGAACACACATATCCCAAAATCTGACTTTTTAGACCACTTTGTAGCAAAGTCACTCTGAGACAAGCAGAGAGATGCCGCTTAAAAGTTCCTGTTGAATGAACAGAAAATATTAAGTTAACAGTTATTACAGTGTACGGAATTGTTTTCAGTTTATACATATTTTTCTTTTTCTTTTTCTTTTTTTAAAGATTTATTTATTTATTTATTTATCCCCCCCTTGCTGCTTGTGCTTGCTGTGTCCATTTGCTGTGTGTTTTCCCCGTGTCTGCTTATCTCCCCCTTGCTGTGAGGTCCCACTGCATCAGCCCACCGCACCGCGCAGACTGGCCTGCCCTCACAAGGAGGCCCCGGGAAGCGAACCTGGGGCCTCCCATATGGTAAACGCGAGCTCTATCGATTGAGCCACACCCGCTTCCCTATACATAATTTTAAAGAAAATATGTAGAAATGTGGACCAATAATGACTGAAACATTTAAACTATGGCTGTCCCATCATGGTATTTTGGAATCACTACACCTCTTTTCTAGTTATTGGTCCACAGAGAGAAATAAATTTTGCCCCAGAATGGATCATACTGAGAATGTAATACATACATGATTCAGACAATTTATTTATTTATTTTTCTTTATTGTCGGTAAAAATCAAATTTTTCACAATACATACCAATATTTGTAAAATGATATATAAATACATATGCATATATGTGCATTTTACATAAATGTTATTTTATATATATAAATATATATATATATATATTTTTAAAGGTGCTTAGATTACCTAAATATTACTCAGAAATTAAAGGGATTCCCATGTTCCCCACCATCCACACCTCCAACAATATCTCACACACCATCTTTCATCCGTGTGGCACAACACCCGCAATGGATATACACATCCTGGGTCCCTGCCACTGAGCATAGACCACAGTTCACATCATAGACCACTTGAAACTGTTCAGGAGATGATATTTAGATGAGGTTTGGGAATTGAGTTGATGAGGTAATTTGTTTAGATGTTTGAGCATGTTGGGAGGAGGACAATATATTTTGCATGTGGACTAAATGAGTATCATTAGGGTTGAAAAACACACTATAGCTGGA
This sequence comes from Cabassous unicinctus, assembly GCA_029593785.1. Lineage (NCBI taxonomy): Eukaryota > Metazoa > Chordata > Mammalia > Cingulata > Chlamyphoridae > Cabassous > Cabassous unicinctus. Next base: position 2,759 of record JAQZBX010042346.1, on the reverse strand, counting down.
AAACACCTGGTCTTAAATCCTGGGACCCATGCATGCTAACTCGTATGAGACATACTTTGTAGTTTGTTTAATTCTAGATGGAGATATTACCATGGGTTTTCAGATTAGGTAAAAATGCAATCACTTGTATCCCAATAAAAGGGAGGCAGGATAATTTGACAGACACACCAAACAAAATGCAAAAAAGGGCAGAGCATAGAATAATTAGAAGATGCTGGACTTGAAAGCTGGAGTAATGAAATCTCAAAACAAAGAATTTTGCAAACCACCATGGCTGGTAGAGGTATAGAATATATACTTTCCTGGAGAGACTCCAGTAGTGTGGCCTTACAGAAACCTTAATTTCAGGCTTTGGATACTGATTTCAATTTTCTGGCTTCCAAAATTGTGAGAGAATTGAATTCTGGTATTGTGAGTTATCAAGTTTCTTTTAATTTCTTAAAGCAGCCACACAAAACTAATTTAATCAATAATAATGGATAAATAATTGAGCTATTTTTAAAAGAGAAAATACTATGAATTGTACAAAACAAGTATTTTCTATGTATCAAGTTCAGCTCTAGCCTTTTCTGTGTATTGACACATTTTGCCTCACAACATCCTTACAAAACAGGTACAATTATATATCTATTTTATATATGAGAAAACCTTGCCACTGAGAACGTAAGTAATTTACTCAAGGACACATGGATAGAAACTGTCAGAAATGTATGAAAAAAATAACTAAATTGATACTTGAGGGCAAAGGGTCATGGGGAAATCTGGACATATTTACAAGGAGGATTAGAAATTTGTGGAATAGACTTTAATACGAAGAGAACGACAGAGACAAATAATCTATCTTTTTGAATTTTGTTTCTTTTCAAAAGAAAAGGTGGAAAGCAGCAAAGGCATTGAGCTAGGCCTGTAAAAGTAAAATCAGGAGACCCTGAGCAGAAGGAAATGTCCGGAATGAGGGTCCAGTAGGTAGGAGAGAGAATGACAGACAAAATCTCCAGAGGAGATTCTGAACATGTGATGGCAAGGAAGATATGTTAATATCTTATTTGGAGGATAATAGGAACCAGAAGAAGGGAAAGAGAATGAAAAGGAATCAGAATATGAAAGTTTAAATGAAGAAGGCACAGGGAAGTGGTAGCTGATCCATCACATTATAACACTCTGATATGGGCTTTCATTACATCTTTGGAGAATGAAAATAACTATCAGAAGAAGCTAGAATTAGTCTGCCAGGTCGTAAAAGACATGTGGTCTAGGCAACCCAAAGCCAGGCTGATGGCCAGCTAACAGACATGTGAAGGAAATTAAAGATAATTGAGGCTAGATCAGTCAGTCCTCAAGGGACCTGCCAGATACCTGTAAACCAAGAGTAAGCCCAGCCGAATCAGTCTAGCCTGCCCATGTTAACAGACTGCATAGCTAATCAAACACTCAACAGTTCAAGGTTTATGCTACTGGGTTTGGGAGTGGAATATTACACAGTAGTACCAAACAGATAAATTAACTTGTTTTACATTGCTATTCATTCTTATGCCACAACATCCTCCCTCTGCCCTGATTTATTTTTCTTCCTATCACTTAAAAATGGCATAGTATATATATGTCACATTTTACATATGCACATTTTTTCTCCTCAGCTAAGGTAATAGGAAGGATCTTTGCAACTGACAGAGTAACTACTCAATAAATATTTAAACGAATGAATGACATGGTTTCAATGATTTTAAAATGCCTCTCATTACTAGCAGTAAAGAGCGTTTATGCATGTCAGTGTTTAAATTTTTCTCCTCAGGTTCGATGCGATATTTCATGAAACTAAATTTCATCCAGCAATGTATTCACAAAGTAATTTCTGAAATAATACTAGAATGTCTGGAAGGTTTCCACTTTCACACTGAGAATAAAGTGTTGATTAAAGGTTATCCAAAGTGTTCAGGTTATGGTAGAATTAAGAACCATGAATTCCTTCAGTTCCCAAGGGATGATTAGATAGAAATTGGGCAATTGATGAAAAAGTTCAGTAAAAAGGTTGTCACATATTTCTAGACGGATAAAGCTGAAGAATTAGAGAATTGCCTTTGAAAGAATGAGAGTAGCTGAAAGAGATGGAGAAAAGAAAGAAGGCTTTACAAAAGGAGGCAGACTTTCAGTTATTCTATGCATATTTGAATATAGACTGTTCTAGTTTGCTAGGCTATTGAAATGGATCGGCTTTCACAATAGATATTTATTAACTTACAAGCTTACAATTTTGAGGCTGAGAAAATTGTCTAAATCCTGGCATCATTAGGGGATGTCTTCTTCCCGAAGACCAGCTCCCAGCGACCCTGGACTCCTCTGCCAATGGCAAGGCACATGTGGGCTTCTGCTGGTCACTTCTTTCTCTTCTAGGTTTTGTTCCTTTCATACTCCTGTTGCCATGCTTTCTATTTCTTTGTCCGAATTTCATTCTCTTATAAAAGACTCCAGTAAAGGGACTGAGATCCAGAATGTGCCAGGCATTAACTGAAGTAACTTACTCAAAGGTTCCACCTACAATAGGTTACACCCACATAATAGATTAACTTTAAGATCATACTTTACTGAGATCCATTATTGCCTCAGACCATCAAATGCTCATATATTCCTTTTTGAATTAACATTATTTTTTGCACAAATGGAACAAACAATATTTGGCAATGTTGCAAAAATTAAACTAGTATAGGTGTCATTTCAAACATAGGGGAATATGGTATAGGAAATGCAGATCCTATAAAATA
>JAQZBX010042345.1:0-22045 GCA_029593785.1 Cabassous unicinctus | reverse complement strand
AAAAAAAATAAAAATAAATAAGTCTTTAAAAAAAAAAAATTAAATACAATGAAAATTCAGTTCCTTGGTTACACCAAGCACATTGCAAATGCTCAGTAGTGTCCAATAGCCATTTTGGACAGCACAGAAATAGAATATTTCCATCATTGCAGGAACTTCTATTGGACAGTGCTGGTCCAGAATGTGTTTTGCACTCTATTTCCACTTCACTGAGTGTGTTTGAACCTTCATCATTTCAAACCTGAACTGTCAGTACAGCTCTTGAATCACCTTTTTCTTCCTCACTCCAAACCCTTCTCTTCTCTAATAAAATGATTTTTATAAAACCCTTTTCTCCCTTTGGGAGTCATTGTGGAATACCCAAGAGAAACAGGGTTCTAGTGTTTTGATGTCATTTCCCTACATCATGCAGACCATTTAGAGCTTCTCCATTCTCTTTTTTCCTTTACTTCTTTCTTGAACAACTACCCAGCCTTCAGAATTGAATTTCAGTATTTCCTACTCTGGAAAGGCAGAAGTGATGTTTCTTCTGCTACACCTCCATGCTGTCGTGTTGATATCCTTTTTCAGAGTATGTTTCACCTTGCAACAGTTGGCTGTTCCCTGAGCCCCTAGATAGGACAAAAATCTTATCTTCTTCATACTCTGTCAGAGTTCCAATGTATGTAACAGATCAACTTCTCTCTTGTGAATCCAGATGGAACTGGCTGTGTTCTAACTTTGGGAGAAATGAGGAAATGGTCACTCAGATTTCTGTGTTCTGCTGTTTAGATGAGGAGTCCAAATTGACAAAAACTGTGAAGGGAGATGAAAGACTTTCCCACAAGTATGAATCCCTCCCTTAGGTTAGTTATGATTCCTGACTATCTCTTGACACCAAACACATATTTTGTAGAGAGAAGCATATTTCCTTTAATAAGTATCTTTGATGAAAGATGAGTGAGGATGGGAGTGAGGACTCTGATAACTGACTCTACCCCTCCCCTAAGCCTTACCTAGGCTGAAGCAGAAAATTGATTGTAGCCTTAATTTCTGTACACTTATTCACTTAAAATAATGAAGGACCCTGTTTTAGTCTGTCAAAGGGCTGCCAATGAAAAGTACCAGAAATAGTTTAGCTTTTATAAAAAGGATTTATTTGGGGTAAAAGCTTACAGTTCCAAATCAGGGCCATAAGAGGTACTTTCTCACCAAAGTCAGCTACCACATGGCAAAGCGAGATGGTTGCTGATCTCTGCTGAGATCTCTCATTTCCGCAGCTGTAGGCAAATCTGGCATAGGGCTTGTCTCTTAATCGGGACCATTCCACCCCCCCACACCCCACCCCCCACTCCCCCACGCCCCCACCTCCGCCTCTCTCTCCCTGCTTCAGCTCTTTGAGCATCTGAAAGCTTCTCTCTTTACAGCTCAGCTGTGGGTGAAACCGCTCTCATATGGCAGGATCGAATATGGCAGCTTCCTTTTCCTGTGTTTGTCTCTCTCTGTGTGTCTCTGGGTTTATATCAGGCCCAGCAAGGGGATGGAGACTCAACCTGAGTCATGCCTCACTGATCCAATCAAAAACCCTAAAGCAGTTTTATCAAATAATCTAATCAAAGGACCCTCAACAGAATTTAATGCAATCAAAGGGTGACACCTTCAGGAATAGATTCGTTTAAAAACATAATGTTTCTCTTTTTGGGATTCATAAAATAATTTCAAACTGCCACAGACCCCCTATGACCAAAATATAGAGAGGAGAGAAGGCTTTTCAACTCAACCAGCTCTCTCTCTCTCTTCTCCGTGAAAGGCTCACTGCATGTCCTTCAGCTGGATATATTTTTCCAGTGACTAACAATCATCATTAAATAATAAAAGATAGCCCCAAATAAACATATTTAGCATCCTTTAGTTTTCAAAGACATTCTCTGGGTCCAGAGTTTTTAAAAAGAAAATGGATATTTTGGTTGAGAAATTAAGTGTGCATGGGGCACATGTATGTGTATATGTGCACACACACAGACACCTGCTATAGAAAATGACTAGAAGTAAATGTCTCTGAATAGTAAAAATGTAGGTACTTTTTCCATTTTTTTAGTTTTTGGTATCATCTAAATTTTCCACAATGAACATGTTTTACTTTTGTGAGTAGAAGAAGAAGCACATTCAAAGTGTGAATAGTTTTTTGTTATTGTTTTTTACCATTTTATTGTAGTGACAAATATATGGCACAAAATTTCCCATTTTAACTGCATCCAAGTGTATAATTCAGTAGTGTTAATTATATTCACAATATTATGCTACCATCACCAATATCTATTATAAGCATCAGTAGTTTTATGAAGATTTTAGAAATTGCCCAGGACAACTTATATATATATTTTTAAAGGAAGATACATAGACTAGTTGGGATGCTAAGAACAGACCACTGATTGCTTTGGGTACAATTCATACACATTTCAGGTTTTAGAGTGATGTTATCAACATTGTAAATTATTTATAACCTCATCAGGCTTTGACAGTGGAAGAAATTGAAATCCATGGTCTGCAGTAGGGGAGGGGAGGGGCTTTCTCTTTGATACAGTTAGTTTGCCCTGGTGTCAGGAAGCTGATCTCATGGGAAATTGAGCCCTGTCCCTTTGCCATGTGGCATAGCTGAGGCATCCAAACAGACAACCCATTCTTGGTTCATTGGGGACTCTGTTCCACAGTGAGCCCTGTAATCTCTCACCAGCAATACCATTTGGCTTTGACAGGCATGTGTTTTTCTTGTCTTTAAAGTATTTTGAGGTCAGCCCTGTGTCTGGCACGTTATGAAGACACACATTTCTATCAACTCTCAGTTAGTGGAAGCCACAGCCAAGCATTAGGCACTTTTTAGCTGTTTCACTATTGAATGCAATTTGCTCTGAGGGAATTTTCTTATTTTGGCTTCTAATATATTGATGAATTATTGAAATTTCAATTACTTTTGATTCCCAATTTAGCAGGATGTAGACATCCAAGATATTTAACATGAAAAGCTTTCCAGTAGCTTCTAGAGACATGGGGCCATGTGCCTGTTCTCTGCCCTTGTTTGGAAAGGTTTTGGGTCAGCCCAGTCTCTGGGACTCCCTTAGATCAGTGTGGCTCAAGGTGTGGTCCCCTGACTGGCAGCATCAGTATTTCTTGGTGACTTATTAGATTGTGTATTCCCGGGCCTCTTCCCAGACATGCTAAATCAGAATCTCTGTGGGTGGGGCCCTGGAATCTGTGCTTTAACAAGCCTTCCAGGGGGCTCTGGTTTGTCCTGAGATTTTAGAAAGCCCTGCCTTAGATGTCCTGCCAATTCTTCCCATAGGGTCTGAGGCCCATTTGTAGGGGCACTTGGGTAGTGCTCAGTTTGCCCTTTTAAGGTAGACCTTGTATCACAATGCTAAAACTGTGATGAGGGTCGCTGGAGAGACCAGTTTCTACCAGCTCCCTTCACGTATTTTGAACTCTTCTCCCTTTGGAGTCACTGAGCCATAACCATAGAGAAGCAGGATTTGGGCATTTGAATTCTATGCAGGTGAAAGTGTGTTTTAAATGTAATCCAAAGGGCCCTGTGTTTCTTTTTCTATACAGAAAGCCTATTTAGGTATGTCTTCCCACGCGCCCAAGGACCATCCCATCTTGAAGTCACTTGGGGAAAAGTCGTCTGTGCCGTCATTGACTCTACACCTTAGTCTAGCCTCCCTCCCAATGTAGATCTCTTTTAAACCATGCATATTGAATACCTTGCAGTTCAAACACAGCATGCCTTCATGATGCCTGTGCACTTGTCCAAGCTGTTTTTCATCTGTGCTCACTCACACACCATCAAAACCAGCCCCTTACCCATCTGCTATAACCCTGCTAGCTTTTAAGACTCTGCTGTGGCACTGCTGCTCTTGTTAAGCTTTCCCAGCATGGCTTCAGGTGGAGATACATTCTTCTCCTTTTCTGCTTCCTGTAGCACTCTAGGTAGGTTTTTGTAGCACTCAAGACCACTGGCTTGAGCACTTCTCCTCCTGGCTCCAGGTTCCATCAGAGTGGAGATTTAGCCTTGGGTCCTCTATTTGCAGTGGTTGGCACAGGGACAGGCTTACAGGGCAGGATGAGTAAACATTCCTTAAGACAGTCATTCCATCTCTGCTAGCAGCGTCCAGTGATGTAGGTAACATACTCACCCTGTGCTTGGGAAGCACGACGGCGATCAGTGGTGGGTCCACTTAAGAATACGGTGACTTTTATGTGGACTCATCCAGTTTAGCTTCTCAGTGAAGCTGATCCCCTTAATGTTGACGAAAGCCCCACCATCCACCCCTCTGGCTCTTTTGTTCTTTGCCAGGGAATCCACTGACTGTGGTCTAAAGTCATTATTATTTCAGGTTCGAGAGCTTCAAACGCGACTGCAGAGCGTGCAGGCCACAGGACCCTCCAGCCCGGGCCGCCTCACTGCCACCAGCCGTCCAGTGAACCCCAGCACTGGGGAGCTGAGCACCAGCAGCAGCAGCAACGACATCCCCATCGCCAAGGTGAGTGCGCGGCCGCGGGAGGGCACGCCTCCTGTTACCTGGAAACACCAGCCTCCACCGAGCAGCCTGCTCTGCGGGCATGTGATTAGCCCAGTGGCCCCAAAGGGCTTCCCCACAGTCTTGCAAATGGCTCCAGCATGGGAGCTGCAGGGAGCGATAACCCACTAATAGTTTGGAGTCTCTCTTGGCTGCATGCTGGACGCCAGCGCTCATTAATCAGCCTGCTGGAGAATGTCACAGCTGACAAGTCGTTGTGGAGAGTGAGATGTTTTGTCAAGCTCTACAGTACTTCAGGGGGGTGGAGAGCTTCTCTCAAGGACTAAGGTTCAGCCCAGCGGGGGACCCTGAGTAAAGAACCAGTGATCTCCCCACTCACAGGGTGGACAGCTCTGGCAGCAGAAAAATAGATTGTGATGGGCAGGCTGTGGTGGTTGTGAGAAATAGCCCCACCTGTTCCGTCTCAGCCCTGAAGCTCACATGTGGAGTCTGTCACAGAAAAACTTAAAAACTATGCCTGTCCTCTTCCCGGGGAGCTCTACTAGTCTCTACTATAAGGTTGGTTTTCAACTGTGATGTTCAATAAGTTAGTTTAAACCAGTGATTCTCAATCGGGCAGGTTTGTCTCCCAGGGGACGGTTGGCCATGTCTGGAGATGCTCACTTACCACAGCTGGGGAAGGAGAGCTGCTGGCCCCTTGGGGGTGGAGGCTGGGGGGCGCTGCTGAGCTCCCTGCCATGCCTCAGGAAGGCCCCACAGCAAAGAAGCATCCGTAGTGCTGAGGCTGAGAAACCCTGGGGTAAATGATAGAAAAATTAGATAAGTGAGTTGTTTTTGAGACATTGATCTGTTTAGTTGCCATGGTTAAACTGTAACCCAATATAAACACAGCCTAGATGTTTTATCTGGAGAATGCCATGTCTTGTTTCGATCACCTTTGTTCTTTTTTTTTTTTTTTTTTTTTTTAAGATTGCTGAGAGGGTGAAGCTATCAAAGACAAGGTCCGAATCCTCATCATCTGATCGGCCAGTTCTGGGCTCAGAAATCAGTAGCATAGGGGTGAGTATTCGTGAGAGGGAAGGCAAGAAAGTCCCCAGTACAGCTACAAAGACAGGGACTTCTGGATGGTAGAAGAACTTCCAAAATTCACCTCCAGTAAACTAATTAATTATAATAAATCATACCCAATATCCTTCCAAAGGATCAGTTTAAAATGTATAGTGGTTTCCACAAGGTAGATTACGTCTTCAGCTTTAAGGGAGATTTTTCTTTTTTCTACTTGAAACTATTCAGAAAGAAATGATTTAAGTCTAGTTAGTGGTGATGTGGCTGAAAGTCTTAGAGTATCTGTTTTATATTGCCCTGCTACCCCAGAGACCAAGTGAATCATGAAGCTTGAAAAGAATTTACCTTTTTCACATCCCTCTTGCAATGGAAAGTGCTCTCCAGTGAGGATGAATGCTGCCTTTGAAAGTGTAGTCCAATATTACAAAAGACTAGAACCTTCTAGCTTAGTATCAGAATTTTTATATTTAGAGCCCGTGAGCCCTCTGCAGCTTTAAGGGCTGATGGATGGTGGAAAAGGAGTAGTTCCAGTTCCCTACGGATATCTGTTAGGCTTGGGGCTGAGGCTAGGAGAGCCAGCCATTTGATCCTCAGGTGTAGGGAGATCCTGAATAGCACTTTTGAAGCCCTAATTTAGAATTTTGCACTGAGTAAATATTGCACACATTCACATTTCATACAAGAGCCAAATTGTGAAAATAAAGCAGTTAGCTGCTCTCTTTGGCTTCAGTAACCAGAAACAATGGCCTGGAGTGGCAGAGAGTGGGGGAAGAAGACTGTTCAACATCCAAAATTTTACAAGCATGACCCCTCTGCCCTTGCTGCCCAGTAGCACATGCTTCAGGGGTGCAGCTGTATTTTGAGCCTGCTCTTTGTACTGCCTTCACAGTAGTTAGCTTTGTACATTAGAATTAGGTTATACAAGTTGAGAAAGATCGGGATAACTATCTCCTGGTGCCTGATTCTCAAGGAATACCAGCTTTAAATTGCTCTACGCGCAGGGCATGCCTGGGGACCAGCATCCCTGACATGACGCTCTGCAGCCCTTTCAGGGGAAATTCTCGCTCCCTTATCCAGGTGTCCAGCAGTGTGGCGGAGCACCTGGCCCACTCTCTTCAGGACTGCTCCAACATCCAAGAGATCTTCCAAACACTCTACTCACATGGATCTGCCATCTCTGAAAGCAAAATTAGAGAGTTTGAGGTGGAAACAGAACGGTTGAATAGGTAAGGAGAAAACCTAGGTATGTGAGTGGGTGGGTGGGGGTGAGGAGAACGACGAAGCTTCTTCCCTATTACTGTCTTCTGTCATCTTCATAGAGTGGGAAGGGCACTGGGCGTGAAATGAGAAGACCTGAAGTCAAGTTCCAGCTCTACCCATTCTAGCTTAGCATTCTTAACCTTTCTGAGCATCTAAAATGGGAATAGTCGCCCCTGCCCTACCATGTACTGGAGGTTATCATAAGCATGAAATAATAAAAAGCCTTTTGTAAAGTAGAATGCATTTAACAATGACTTTATATTGCCAAAACTCCTTTTCCCGCTTCTTTGGTCCTTGTGATGGCCCAATGCTGTTCTCGTTCAATTCATTCACACTCTCAACACCCATTTAATCAGCAGTCACCATGTGGCTGTCCTGGTGGTCAGTGCTGGGACCCAGCAGTGGATTGATCTGTGCCCTCAGGACTCAGTCCAGCCAGGGCTGTGTTCCTTGTGAATTACTGGCCAAGTGAGAGCCTTCGTTCTAAATACAGACAACGACATCTTAGCAAAGCTTAGTTAAAAGTTACTGCAAAGGTTTTGTTTCCTGTGTTTCTGGTTTATCAGATGGCTTGCTTTGTTGATATGGTGCAGAGTGTCTCAGTGTCCTTATACCCTTTCCCTGCCCCTCCCTTCCCTTTTCAAAGATGGTTATGTATTCTCTTTTGTGACATAGAGTGATGCTGCCTGGTGGTGTTGGGAGTTGCCAGCCATCTTGGTGATCAGAAGGGTGCTTGCAGCATTTGGGGCTGGCTTCAAGGGTGTGTGACGTATACACTCTCACAGGGTCTGGTGCTTAGGAGGGCCCCACGCTTGCTTTACTGCTCTGCTTTCACCATTTTAAATTCTTAATAATTTGTAAACAAGAGGCCCCACCTTTTCATTTTGCACTAGGCTTGGCAAATTGTGTAGCAAACCATGGGAGCACTCCATATAGAATGACAAGTAGGTCAGAGAGCTGCCAAGCATGCAAGCCTGTGCTGCAGAGAACCACAGAGGGAAGCTATGGAATGTTGAGCCAGAGCCCCATGGGCACCTTGAGGTACTAGGAATAAGCAAAGGCAATTTGGTCTAGACATTCTTGGGATTGACCAAAGGCATTGCAGTTGACAAGCTGGTCTAACTCCTTGCTCTTCCCCGTGGTTGCCTAATTTTACTCATGCTCTTTGAAAAATTTGCACTGCCCTGAGTCCCTACATCCTCTTCTAACTCTCCTACTTAGAATGATTTTACCATATACCCAATTTTATGGATTCTTCCTACATCTCACAGAGGTAGTTTGAGTTTGCACTCCTGCCTCTTAGCAAAGACTGACTTGTATGTCATCCCAGCAATGAGGGAGTTGATTAAAAAGCAAAGGAGAAGGACCAGAGCCAAGCAATGATAACCATGAGGCAACATTGGGACTGTTGAATCACAACTGAAATGTGGTGCAGCTGCCTTGACCTACAAATTTTCAGTGGGATAATATAGTAAGAATTTGAAAGTCTTATGGACTAACCAGGAAGAAATGTGGACATCATTCCCCATTCCCCATTGCTTAATTCCATTCCCTTTGTGTATGGCAAACCCAAATAAATTGAATTATCATGTTAGTCCTCCCTGATTTAAAGCTGTTTAGTATGGTTCTTGAGAACTAAGGAATTGTGGCAATCTAGGTCATTTAAAATCTTAAATTAAAATGGTTTTCTAATTAAATCCAAAATACTTTTAAGAGTGACAATTACCTCATACAGTAAAGAAGCAGCGGCCTTTTTAGTATCACTGCCTAAGGAGTGCTTAAAATTGAATCAGATATGCTCTTGCAATTTAATGAAGTCAGATGCCTTCAGGGGGCCTCAGTTTAGTGAGGATCTCCTCTCTACCAATTCCAGGATTTAACAAGCCTGTTTTATGGCTGAACTTGGGGGAGATTCCTTTCTCTTAAGTTATGTACACCCAGGAGAGACCTAAGAAAGGGGAAGTATTTGGGGCTTGTAGCTCAGATTATTTTGATGTGTAACAACTTACAAAGGGCTCTCCCAGACATACCACATAATCCTGAACTTGTGAGGGTAGGATAATTTTGTTTTGCAAATGAGAAACAAAAACTTCAAATTTCAATTACTTGCCTTGGGTCCAGAGCTATTAAATAGCTAATTCCAACCCCTGCCCATTGTCCTCTCTGTAACCACAGTTGCTGCTAAAACCTATTGGTTGCTAAAAATAATCTACCGGTATGTCCTGATATCTGTTATTTAACTACTCATCTCAAAGGTAGAGGCCTAATACTCTCAAAAAAAACCAGAGCCTTTAACTTTATGACTGTGGGATATGGGGAGGGTCATACCTTCTCAAAATTGGGTTTCCTCATTCAGTAAATCTGTGTTAAGCACCTTCTATGTGCTGCTATGCTATCTGTCATACAAAAGAAAATTTTTTTAAAAAGACAAGGTCTCTGCTCTCACAGAGCTTATATTCTGTTAGCAGAGTGTATTAGTTCCCAGGGCTGCTGTAACAAACTTACCATCAACTGGATGGCTTCAAACAACAGAAAAATTTCTCTATGGTTAGGAGGCTAGAAGTGCAAAGTCAAGGTCCCGGTGGGTCCGTGCTCTCCCTGAAGGCCCTGAGGGAGGATCCTTACTGGCTTCATCCAAGCTTCTGTGGTTCTCGGCAGCCCTTGTCACTTCTTGGTGTGTAGACACCTCTCTCCAGTCTCTGCCCCTGTCTTCACATGGTGTCTTCCCTGTGTGTCTCTGTGTTCCTGTGTCCACATTTTCCTTCTCTTGTAAGGACGCTGGTTACTGGTTTAGGGCCCACCCTAGTCCAGTATGACCACATCTTAACTAATTACGTCTGCAAAGACTCTATTTCCAAATAAGGTCACATTTACAGATACCAGAGGTTAAGACTTGAAATATCTTTTGAGGGGACATAATTTCAACCCACAATAAGGAAATAGATGAAAAGCAAACAAATAAGATTATAAGGAAGCTCCAGGAAGGAAATAAATAGGACATTGTGACAATACCAGGGGAGTCTGGAGTCAAGGAAGGTTTCTCCAAAGAGGTGATCTTAAGCTGAGATTTTAAGAATAAAAAGGAGCAGCCGTCTGATAAGCTAAGTAGAGTCTGATAAGCTAAGCAGGCCAGTTTATCAACCTCGATGTTAGAAAGAGGCTGGCATGAAGTAGGAACTATCTAAAGGTCAAGGTGAGTGAAATGGAGTGAGTGAAAGGAAGAGCTGCAGGAGACAAGGCAGCAGAGTAGGCAGACCTAGGTCGGAATTAGATTCTGAGGCCCTGGACCAAGTTTACTCTTTATTCTAAGTGTACCTGGAGGTCATTAAAGGTTTCTAAGTAGAGGAAGATCTGATTTCATTTTGCAAGGTGTGAAGAATGAAAAGGGTGGGTCAGGAGAGGAAGCTGAGAGGTTATTACAGTGGACCAGGGCAGCCACAGTGGGCATTACGTGAAGGAGCTGGATTCAGGATGTGCTTGATGGCAAAATCAATGAAACTGCAGCTGGGTTAGATCTGGGTGTAAGAGAAAGGAGGAGGGTCTCAGAGATGATTCTCAGGTGTCTAGATTATATTGTTGGGCACATCATGTTGGCATTTACTGACATGGGGAAGGACAAGGTTTGGGGAAAATCAAAAGTGTCATTGTGGAATGTTAAAATTGAGACGTCAGTGTGATACCCATACGGGAATGTCAGGAAGGCAGCCAGATATATGAGATTGGCACTCAGAAGAGAGGTCTGGGCTAGAGAAATTTGGAAATCGTGGGCCTCTAAATGCTTATTAAATTCACAGGAGTGGATAAAATCACCCCTAGGGTGAGGGTGCCCAGGACTGAGCTCTAAGGGAATACAAACACTTACAGATTGTATAAAGGATAAGACACCAACAAAAGGAAATACCCTCTAAGGCAGGAAGAAAACCAGTAGAGACCCATCGTGCCTTAAGTGGAGGAGAGCATTTTAAGAAGGAAAGTAGATTAGTGGGATGTTGCCTGAGAAAGTCCATGAGGTCCTGAGAAAGCCACATGGAGGTCTGTGAGCTGGGCAAGCAGCTCCTTCTCACTAGTGGGGACAGAATGCATACTAGAGCAGGTGGAAAAGTAAATGAGAAGTGAGAGAGCAGGGACCTTTTCAAGGTATCTTAATGTGAGCGGGGCAGGAAAGAATATTCTTGTAATACCTTACAGGGAATTGAACTTAGAGTTGCCAGAGCCTGACAGTGGTCTTGGGTAATCACTCACCAGACATCTCCCATTGTAAGCAAGTGTCTCCATATTCTACTCTAAGATCTTCAGTTCCAAGATTGTCCTCAGTGTTCAGAGCTCAGGCAAGGTAAATGGCTTCCAAGCCCCTTAGCCATTGCAAAAGTCACTTGCATTTTATGTGTATGAAACATTAAGGTCTCTTTAAGAGTTGGTGGTCAGAATACTGCAAATACATGTGTCCCACGGAAAATGAATTATTACATCTGGGGCAGAAAATGGGGAAGATGGGGCTTATGTTTTTCTGATTTGTTTTTAACTTTGACACAAACTCATTTTCCCTTACTTTATGGTTCTGAATCCTATAAAACCTAAAGTTCCCACTGCACAGCCTACCCATAGTTAGTAATTGCTAGACTGTCTAAGCTCAGTGAAGCTTTGGACCCAATGTGCAGGTCCTGGTCCATTCCATTTCCCAGGCAGAGGCCCTCTAGAGCAGTTTCTTGTTCACTCAGTGATTCATCTTTAGCTTTTGCTCTGTAGCAAGTGGTTAAGAGTACATGACCTGGGGCCAGACTGCCTGGTTCAAATCCCAGGACAAGCTTAACCTAAAGTTCTTAACCTTCCTAAGCTTTACTTAAACTTTCTATGCCTCCATTTCCTCATCTGAGAAATGAAGGATAATAATACTTAATTGAAAGGGTTATTGAGAGGTTTATTGAGCAAGGGCTCAACAAACAGTACTGTTATTATGAGGCTGCTTTCCACCTGCCCCAGTGGAGGGTGGTTTATGAAGCACACCAGATGTTACTCTCGTGAGGGCCTTGAGGTTGGCCGGTCATCTCCCTTACTGGGATTAGCCTCAGAACCTAGCACAGCACCTGGTATAAGGCATACAGCATGGGCGTGTGGATACCTGGGTGGAAAATGACTGGGAGACTTATTTTTCATTTCTAATTCATGCACTTATCAAGTGATTCTTTAATCTAGAATTGCTTCCTTTATAATTTTGTGTCACTTACATTTGCTAAGACATCTGACAAGCCCCCATCCTAACATGCATTTTAGACCCAGATATAAATTAAACTCTTGAAATATTGCCAAATTAAGTAAATCCAGGTGTGAAATCATGAAAGTGATTTTCTTCCTTTCTAGCCGTATTGAACATCTCAAATCCCAAAATGACCTCCTGACCATAACCCTGGAGGAATGCAAAAGCAATGCTGAGAGGATGAGCATGCTGGTGGGAAAATATGAATCCAACGCCACCGCGCTGAGACTGGCCTTACAGTACAGGTAGGCAAGCTGTCAGGAGGGGGAAGCACACAACCACATTTCTGTAGCCACTTTAATTTAGAAATGCATCCATAGAACCCTGCATAAATGTAGAAAACAGTGTTTTAGAAGATGTTACCAGGAAGTTGGACCAGCAAATATAGGTGTGGTATGTATTGAAAATTAATTAGTACCCCAATAGCAGTTAAGAAAATAAAGGTAATGAATATGGTTATTTGTAAACAGGTATGTTTCTTTTTGCATGTTACACTTAAATATTTTTTCATTCAGGTAATATCCTCAAAATATCAATTTTTGTTGTAAATATTAATGTGTTGTTCCTTGAGGCTTTTATTTATATTCATATATAGTTTGCATTGTTAATCTAATGCATTCTATTTCTTCACTGTTATAGTTTCTCAATTTGCTTAATTAACTGTCTGCATTTATCCATGGCATCAAATTTATATATTATTTTAATTACTCATTTCTCTAAAAGACATTTAGAATTTTGCAGGCTCTTGATATTGAATATTGATATTAATACAGATAATACCTTCATTCTTTTGAATGTTTTCCTTAGAATAAAATCCCTGGAGCAGGAATTATAGGTCAATGTATAGAATATTTTCATAGCTCTTCAGGCATGCCACCAATTTTCTTCCATAAAAACAAGCCAGTTTTTAAACCTCTATGATTTATTCATTGATGGGCAAGTGGTGTATGAATATACCACTTTTTTTCCCAAACTCATCAGCTTTGGGATTTATCTGTTTTTTAAATTATTGCTTGTTTAATAGCCATGAAACTATGCCTTATTATTATTTTCACAGATTTATTTTATTAGTGTCATCACTGAGGCATAATTGCCAAGGTCCCAGAATAGTGACTGTATCTTACTCTTAGCATCCTCTAAAAAGCTCAATATTGTTTTAAGAAACATTGCTACTTCTTCATAGAACAAAATTAAACCAAAAATATGAGACCAAAGCTAGAGAACAATCAGGCTAGTTTACAGACCCACCAAAGCAAACACATGATCCATCTATGGTAACTTTTGCAACAGTCTGTCCTATGCCCACAGTCTACCTGTCACCAGAACCCTTTTTGTTCACCTTAGCACATCCTCTTGATGAAGAAATATCCCAGCATCCTAACATGAAAATCGGACTGCCCTAGAAAGAAGGGGCTGCCAGTACTTAGAGCCAGTGACCAGGCCCTTTTCATTAACTCTCAGTAAAAGAAGATGAAAGACCAAAACAGATGGTCTGTTGACTAAATGTTGACAAAAGCAATGTTTCCCCTGCTCAGCTAGGAGAGGCTAACGGGTTATTTGCTTTAAAGGGGAAATTTTGCTACTGCAGGCATCTCGTTTGGGACAATGCAGGTGGTAGGCATATGCTTCACTTTCCCTTTTAGCTGATTAACAAAGGGACAACAACAAACATGCCTCTCCCAACTTTATTGCTTCTCTTGTATTTTTCTATATCCTAGTGTAAAGTGTTTAAAAAAAATAAAGTAAAATAAAAAAGGCTAACAAAAAACAAGCCATTGGCCTCCTCCATTCGTCGTTTCTTTGCTTATGTGGATAGTGAGGCTGAAAAGCGCCTCCTACCGAGGAAATGGCACTAGTGTTGAAAATACTCGTTCTCTGCCAGAGGTGAGGACTCTGTGTGCTTATGTTTCAGTGAGCAGTGCATAGAAGCCTATGAGCTCCTCCTGGCTCTGGCTGAGACTGAGCAGAACCTCATCCTGGGGCAGTTCCGAGCAGCTGGTGTGGGCTCCTCCGCGGGTGAGTGTGCCCAGAGTCCCTCCGTCCCTCGTCCTCACCGTGTTTCCCTTTTTTGCCCTCCTACCCCCATTTAAGTTGTTGGTGCTAGATCATCCCCTGACAACATGAAATTCGCTTGTCAAGTGTGTTTTTCGTTTTTCCTCTTGACTGAGTGAGTAAATTGTTTATGTTGAATGCAGTAAGAACTGGAGTGGAAACAGAATTACAGACATGTTAAAACAAACCCCTCTTAGGAGACATATTCTCCTGGGCTGACGGTAGGAGCAGATGGCGCGGGAGGCCCACACTGGTCATTAAAGGGGCCGCCTTTCCCATGTCTCTCTGTGATGCTGGTTGTTGAGGAACCCTTTGCCTTGTCTGCTAACTTATTGGTTATGCGTGTTCTCAACGTTTGTCCTTTTAGGTAGTTAGGAAGCATGAGTTCCCCCTACCTGGCATCCGGGTGTCTTACGGAATAGAGGAAATAGTTTCACGCCCTGCTCTCGTCAGCTTCATGGGATGCTAGCCCCATGAGCCCGCCAAGCGGTGGAGCTGGGGGTGTCTGCTGTCCCCTTCCCTCCCCTTCAAGGCCATGGTCGTGTATCCTGTTGGTCTGATTGTACAAGGTCTGGCCCCCTTCTATCTCTCAGCGTTTAGTAAGTGGAAGGGGTATGTATTTAACTGAAGAAGACACAGGTGTGGCATTGTTGGCAGCAACATTTGCTAAAACTTCAGCAGTTACTGTGGCTCTGAGCCTGGCAGTGATATGAAGAGGACTGCAATAGAAATCATGCTTGAGAGGAGAAAGAGATAAAGGAAGAAGAGGTACCATTTTTCCATGCTGAGTCCTGGACACTACTTTCTTTGGAAAAGTAACAGCAAGTAAACAGAAAGCTGAAGTGACCAGAGCCAGCGATGGACAATGTGGGCAGGCCAGGTATCCCCACCTGTCACGGAGTGGCTTTGTGCACCCATTTTCCAGGATACACCCTATAAAAAGGTCACGACTAGGGCACCTCCCAAATGCATCTCCCTCTCCTTCTTGCCAGCTCCTCCCCCTTGCCTGGGGTCTAGCTTTTATGTATGGTTTTCCTTGTTCAGTTTTGACATGTAGAAGAATCGAAGCAAATCTGAAGAAAAGGAAGTATGCCGGGTATTAATTTCCTGCTTCATATCCAAGTTACCCAGCAAGGAAGCAGGCTTTTATTTATATGGGTGGCCATCGTCCACTTTTCCCTCTGTATTTTTGGTGTTTTTTTTTTTTTTTTTTTTCCAATAATATTACCATCCCAGCCCTGAAGTAGAAACTCTGCCAGCATTTCCATTAGAAGTCTCATTTTTCAGGGTCTTTTAACTGAACCATAAAACTTTATTCCTCATATGAAACAGATCTTAAAATGATCTTGGCCTGCTGTCAAGGTTTTGGTTTCTTTTTTATATATATGTATTAAGAAAATTGATAATAAAAAAATCAATCATCCATTTTGTAGCATAGGAATATCTTAAAACCATTCCATTCTTAAAAGGTACTTTTTATTAGGCTTGTACCTAATTAGCATAGTTACTTGGTAGAAGCTAAAAGGGCTTAACTAAATCTGCATTTCAAATATTTAAAAATCAATCATGATGTGCTTCCTATTTACCTGATACTGGGTAGCTGGTATATATAGTTTATTAGACAAGCTACTTGGTAATATGCCTACTTCAGAACAAAATTCAAAGAGCAATTGCTTGGTGAGATGTGACTATTCTATTTATGGAAAGAAAAAGGTACGAAGATTTTCAGAGAAATGGACAAGGGAAGTACAGGGAACCCTAACCTGCATAGCATGCACACCCCCATTTCCTTCTCACACCATAGAGCTGAAGATAGGCTGAATTTTTAGCAGCTCTTCTATAAGCCTTTCTTCTATCTGCTAGCAGTTGAACTGTCACTCTGGCCCAATGTGCCATCTAGTTGCACAGCAAAGTAAGTACCAGTTTATAACATTTACCCACAGTACCAATTATTGTGGCCTTTTTCTTTACTTCTTATGGATTTCACTGGCATTCATTACGTTCATTCTAGACGATTTAGGCCAATAATTTTCAAACTGTACCCTGGGAAGCTGGAGGAGTTTCTTTAGGCTTTGGCAATGGGCTTGGAGGGTGGGGAAGCTGAGTGCATCCCCCTTTCCCTGACCCTTCAACCAGTTCTGCATTTACCAGCTTTGTACATGAGGCTTTGGTATAAGATTTCACTTGAAAATGTTTGAAAAAGCATGGCGGTAGGCTCCAGAGGTAACATGCTGGTCACTTATTTGGCCAGCACAGTTTTGTAAAAACACAACAAGAATGTGAACATCTGTGGATGGGGAATTCATTGTCTGGCTCAGTGCTGATCCCCACCACTCCCTAATGTCTCGCCCCAGCCCAGTTGCCTGACTCTTGGAGACATTTGAGTTTGCCAACCCAGACCAAGCTGAGAGAAAGGCCAGGAATAGCATCAGTACAGAAAACATGGAGAAACCTAACATCCTCGTTTTAGCCATTGGTTTTTGTTTCTCTTGCCTACACACAGCTCTAACCAAAGCTCTAGACATGCAGAGATATGACTCAGTTTTGCCTCAATTTCTCCCTACCCTCGTTCCCAAAGAAGTGCCAACACAAAGAAGAACAACCAAACAGTAGACTTGTGACTGAGTGGGAGGAGAAGGCAGGAGCTAATTAGAAAATCATAGAGCTGCAAACAGACCTCAGATGTCACATTGGTCAACCTCTCCATTTGTAGATGAGGATAGTGGAGCCCAGAGCAGAACAATGTCTTCCCCAGTACAGTTACTAAGTGACAGAGCCAAGCCCAGCGTGGCTCTCTTCCTAGGCTGTCCAATTCCATTTCCTCTCCACTACACCACCTCTGCCCCAGTAACTGAGAGTAGATTATCCATGCTCATTCCTGGGCTTGCCTTAATTCATCGGCTTCTCTGCAATGTAGGAGACCAGTCGGGGGATGAAAACATCACTCAGATGCTCAAACGAGCCCATGACTGCCGGAAGACAGCTGAGAATGCTGCCAAAGCCCTGCTTATGAAGCTGGACGGCAGCTGCGGGGGAGCCTTTGCCGTGGCCGGCTGCAGCGTGCAACCCTGGGAGAGCCTCTCCTCCAACAGCCACACCAGGTAATTCCCAGCCTCTCCTCAAGCTGGAACTTGCGTCCACGTGGAGTCTGCTCAGTTGGCACACACGCAGTGATCCGGCTCTCGGGGACTGCCCCGCTGGGGATAAGGACACCCGTTCAGACAGACTTGCAGCCTTCTCTGTCTAAGAAGGAGGCACTCAGAAGGGGTAAGCTGGGAGGAGGCCTTCTCATTTTTCCAACGTGGAAACTGCAGCCCAGAGTGAAGGGGCGATTTGCTCAAGAAGGGGTGGTAGAAATGGAACCTCACCTCCCTGGCTGCTCTTTCTCCCATATTGTTCTGTTCACAATTCTTTATAATTCCTGATTTCCAGGAAGGATTTGGAGTAGCTAAGACCAATTAACTGCACATGGTCCCTAAGCACCCAAGGCCCCCGACCACCATGTCCTGTTTCAAGGCTCCACTCTCTCCATTGCTCTTGTGCCTCTGTCCTTTGTGAGCTCTTCTCAGGCAATAGCCTCGTCTTTTCCCATCTCTTTTGCCTCAAATAGTGATGCCATATTCACAGCATGGGCTTAACAGACATTTAATCATGAACCTGAGTTCAGGTTCACAGTCTGTGAATATAGAAAACTAAAGTTGGTCCTTGAAAAAGATGGAGAGGAAAGCAGTGAAGACCTTGCTAAATATGATTCACTGAAGCCATTTGATTCTTTGTGGTGGGGAGGGGAGTCAGAATGAAGCCTTTTCTGGTTATCCTCTCATTTCTTGCCACTGAAGCCCTAAAATAGGAATGCCTTCCCTTTATATGCCAGGTCTCAGTCCAGAAAGTACATTCTTAGAGATTCTCATGCGATCATCAAGTCATGAAAGATTGGAAGGGTAACCTACCCCATTTTCAAAGGTGAAAAAATCTTGGCCGAGAGATGTGTAGGTTGACTTGCTGAAGGTCATGTGCCTGATGAGTGGGACTCGAACCCAGGACTCCAGCTCCAAGTGCTTGACTCCTTCCACTATGTCAGTTTTCATGACATTATAAAACAGCGCCTAATTGAAATCAAGTGACCAGAACCACATAAGGGTAGATTGAATCTCAAGCTCTAAAGGAGATACTCTGGTGTTTTCCTGATGCCTGAAAGCAATTTAATATTCCCATCTGCTTCCCACTGGCAGGACCCAGCCATCTGCCTCAGCACATCCATTTAGCTGTCCTGGACTTGGTGTGGCAGGAAAGGGGACATTTTCAATAATACACTTGGCCGAATGCCCACAGACACAAGGGAGTTATTTCCTTGTGACTCCAGCAGCAGTGGCCTTGTTCGTTGAAGCAAGGATTATAATTTTTTTTAAACTAGATTCTTCTGTTTAAATACAGAAAGCAGATGCTTTCCTTAATGTCTTTTCCAGATGTGTATAATCTATAATTTCCATATTCATTTAGAAAAGAAATGTAGTTCCGAAGTTGTCAGTGATATTTTTCTGTTGAATTAGTGAGCATTAGAATTAGGTTGACAAGAAATCTGTACTGCTCCAGTAGTTTATGAGGTTTGTGCCCCAAGAGCTTTTGCTCATACCGCCCCACCCCAAAAAATAATTTTATTGTTTTAATCTGATTCAGAGGCAAATTTAGAGTCAGAAGTGGAGACATTTTGTCACCATCTATTTAGTGGAGACACTGTTTTAACGTTTGTTAGAAATAGTCCAACATATAGAATAAGCCTTGATTTTGAGACAGTTTTCTTAGGGAAATTTAATTTTTGGTAATATGCTTCTGTAGGTTTAGATGAATTTTCAAGGATAACCTCATAAAGAGTGGTCGTTGAACTAATTTTGGTCTCAGATGGATCTTCCAATCAAAGCACAGAGGTCTTTATCTCAGATTTCACTCACTTCTCTTTAAAAATTCACTTTCACACACCTGCCCAAATCAGAGGAGCTCAGAGTAGGTACAAAAGAACCACACACAGGCCATTCATGTGGGGTGAGTCTTAGAACCTGTTATAACTAGACTATTTTATGTTAAATATGGATTCAGAAAAAAGTCCCAAACCGCCAGACCTCTTTCATAATTGTAATAATTGCAGCAATTTTGTTTGTTAATCTTGCCATTCTAGCTCAGATGTTCTGCCATGTCAAGTTTATGAAAAAAAGAAAAAAGAAACTTTCTGAGTTAGTGCTTTATGTGGCCTAGTAAATGTTCTTTCCTCCGCTGGAACCAGCTAGCACAGAGAAGTCCAACCAGGGTGCCGGTCGACTCTTAGTCAAGGTCTCGGAAAGGGAATGCTGAGTGTCAGGCCTCCAGATGCCTTTCTGGCAGCACACACTCGGGCAGCTCCTGAGGACACGAGGCTTAATGGTTTTAGAAAGGAGCAGCAGAGGGGTAGTTACAAGCAAAGAGAATAGAAATTACAGGCAAGCCGTCAGTTGACTCTGTTGGCAGGAGGCCAGGGATGTTGCTGTCTGGTGGTTGAAAATACAGCCATAGCTCATCAGAAAGTATAATTGTTTTAATGGACAGGGAAACTAGGTAATGTTGATTGCCTGAGTAGTTTTATCACCGTACCACCTTCAAAAACAAGGAGGCAAATAGACTAGTTGTTGGAAAGTAGAACTAGAAATTCTTAATGAAGCCCACCCTTTGCCTCCAGCATCACAATTTCAGCTCAGTCTGAGGGAGCACAATCATCCATCTAGATCCACAGAAGAACATGTTGCCAAGGCAGAATAAGCAACAAAAAGTCTGCAGTCATGTTGAGTAGAACCGAGTCCCTTTTGTCTCGACAGCAGGTGGGGCTCATGGTGAGCTGCATGAGAACGGTCACTGCAGCTAGGAGATGAGCTGCTGGGATGCCAGCTGGCTGGCTGCTCCCACTTGGCAGCATCCCCAAATTGGAATGAGGGTGGTACAATTCCAGGGAAGCCCAGCCCTCTCCTCTAAGCCAGCTTTGATTGGGTACAGTTTCATTGGACAGGAAGTAGTTGGGGACAGCGGAATCAGGGCCCATTGAAAGAATGGATGTATTCGAACAGCCATGCAATTAGAACAGGCCTATGCTACCCCCAGCAACAGCTCCAGGGAATGAGAGCCGGCTGCTGTGGAAGTCATCTTTACTTCCCTCTGAAGAAGAGAGCTGCTTTCCCTATCCGAGGGTCAGCAGAGTCTGTCCAAAGTCTTTGGGATAGATGCTTAGAAATATTAGTAAATTCTAAAGTCTGGCTCAGCCACATTCATCAGCCTGACTGCACGGACATCAGCCTGCCTGCTCAAATGTCCTTGTTACTTATCTTTTAGGCTCTGTGAGAATTAGGTGGAGACATGAAATATATCTTGTGCTTTTTTTCCTCTAAGACCTAATTTCCTGATTTCAAAAGAATTTGAAGAATTCACTTAAAATCCAAGCATTACAAAATGGATAGTACACAAAGGACAGAAGCATGCTCAAATAGCTTACACCAAAAGGGGGCCCACTAGAAGACAAGGGGGGATCCCATGCAAGAGCTGCATAGCCAGAAGGTAAAGGGTTACAAATAAGCCTGAGCAGCCACAAACCAGATTCCAGAGCAAGGCCAGGCCAAGCGCCACATCCAGCTTGGGTGGATGTGGAAATTTCAATAATTCATCAATATATTTGAAGACAAAATAGGAAAATTTCCTCCGAGCAAATTGCATTATCATTTTTACTGCAGGCCGGCTCCCCCAGGTGCCAGAAAGCCAGCACACCGCCTGCGTAGGCTGGTTTCCCTGGCCTCAAGTAAGAAACTCCTGGGCAAAGGGGGGTTTTGCCCAGCTGGACTCAGTCAGCTGTGGCCATGGCAGGGTGGGGCCATGGCAGTTCCCACAGGATTCGCAGGGATGGAGAAGAGAAGGGATAGTTCCCAGAAGAGGAAAGGCCTGTGCTTGGCCACCCCAAGCATGATGACTATAAATCCGTGACTACAGCTCATTTTTAACCTAATGAAGATCCTGTTATATGGACTGTCTTGCTTTCCCCCCTTGACATTATCTTCTCAGACATCTTCCTATATGTATTGTTCTTTTTCTTCATTGCAGAGTTGCCCATTGAATGGTGATACCATAATGTATGTAACCAGTTTCCCATATTATAGCATTGTTGCAGACATCATCCTTGTGACTTTTGTGCAAGTTCTGTGGGACCAATACTAAGTAGAATTTGCCTGCTCAAAAATGATAATGTTTCCAATGTCAAATTGCCCTCCAAATGATCCAGTTATTCTCCCCTTCTTCCTCTACACCCATGCTAATACTGGGTAGTATAATTTCTTTTTTCCAGTTTGGCTCAACTGTAGGCAAAAATGTCCCTTAATATTTCAACTTGCACCTCTTTATCAGTGATTTTGAAAATCATTTATACTGTTTAATTTTTCTAATGCCAGGGAAATTGTTAGCAATAATATAGCTATGAGGCCTAGATGGTATCTTTCTTGGTGTGCTATCAGAAACCAAATCAGGAATGGGTTAATATTTTGTTTCAGAAATGCCAGGTTTCCAAACACCATTTTTATAGCACCTTTAAAAATGGCTGCACAAATAGAATCTGTCTCCTAAATATCTTAGTTTCTTATTTTGACTTCCACTGTCAACTATGTTCTTAGGAGCTTTTTGGAACCAGGCAGTTTTTGAGTACTTCAGTTATGTGGCAGCAGATTTTCCCATACTCGTATTTTATTAGGTCATTTACCCTCATTTATCCTCAGTCTGTCCTCCTGGGGAATTCTAATAACCATCAGTGAGAATATAGATCTAAGAGATTTGGGTGTTTATTTTTATTTCTTTTAGTCCTTTGTGAAAAGCCCTTTCATTGTCAAAAAGGAGGAGGCGA
>JAQZBX010042344.1:0-22042 GCA_029593785.1 Cabassous unicinctus | reverse complement strand
ATAGATGCTAAAGGCAAAGAGAATTGAGTGAAGGAAAAAGAATCTAAGACCACACAGGGAAAAGGTGGCAAGAGACAGAGAGGCAAAAATAGAGAGAGAAACGAGGAAGAAATCAGTCAGGGGATAGAGAGAACGACTTAAACACTGCTTTGACAGCACAAATATTTCTCATTGATTTTTAGGCCAAATTTACAAGAAATAAATAATAAGTTGGAAGATTAACTCTTTAGAAATAAAACTTCATAATGTATATTCCCCCAGTCAGTTAAAATAATAGTTACTATTTTACAAGAAAACTTTATCTGGAGCCCCCCAAAAATTGAGTTTGCATTTATGAGAGGCTTCCTTTTCGCCAAATAGTATTAATGCAAAACAAACAATATAGAAATTCTGGCAACATTTTTCAATTTTAAGAAGGAGGAAGCGAAAATATAAGCCAGATAAGAAAATCAGGTTTGCTACACAGGAATGAAAACGGGCTAGCCTCGGGCTCCCACCGTGCTCTCTGATGCCAAAGGACATCAGGGACAGCCCCAGAGTTTTGGGAGGAGGAGATAGTAAACTGAGAATGTAAACGTCATGAGGAAAAACAGCACTACAAATTCTCAGGAAATACACCACTTACGTACATCCTGAGGGGCAAAAAAAATCTTAGGTGATATACTCCAGCAGAGTGAGAGAAACATGAAAATAAAAATTCAAGAATTAGAAAGTCGTAGAATCATTGGCATAGTCATTGAAACAGTTTGAATATACAGATTTGGGTGAAAATAAATATTATAAGCATATCAGCAAATCTGCATGCAAAATACAAAATTCTTAAAAGAAAAGGTAAATTTACATACTAAATGTCAATTATACAACGTTAAAAATAACCAGACAAATTTCCAAAGATTCCAAATGTGTGTAAGGGGAGGGATGGGACTGTAAGAAGGATTTGAAGGCCAAAAGGGAAAAAAGTGAGCAAAATTATTCAATGAACATGGGGAACTAGAAAGTGAATTTTTGTGAACTTTCTAGAAAAAATTTTGATTAAAGAAATAAGGTTAAGGATGTTCTTTTGTTCATTCAAGAAATGTATGCAGTGACTAGGATTTTCTTTTTTAATTTTTAATTTTTAAAGCAGCTTTAGATTACAAAAAATACAGAGGATGCCCATATTCCCTCTCCCACTTTTCCCACATTAACACCATCTTTCATTAGTGTGGTACATTTGCTACAATTGATGAACACATATTTTTTTGCTACTAACCATGGTCTATAGTTTTTATTACAGTTTACATTCTGCCCTGCACAATTTTATAGGTTGTGACAAAATATACAATGGCCTGTACCCATTATTGCAATGTCATGCAGAATAATTCCAATGTCCCAAAAATGTCCCTATGTTACACCTATTCTTCCCTCCCCCTCCCCTGAGAACCTCTCGTGGCCACTGCATTTATATCAATGATAAAAGTTCTTCCATTGCTAGAATAATAATACGTCTATAGTAGAATAATAATAAGTTTAATTTGGTCCATTGTTCATTCTCCAATCTTGAGGATTTGGGGATGGTGATTCCCACTGTTTCTAACTGAGAGGGGGCTTAGATCCCATGGGGCAGATGGATGGAACTGTCTTGCTTGCAGTTGCAGACTCTCTCTGTTCCTTGGGATGAGTGTTGTCCATCATCATCTCCTTGTTAGTTGTCTGGGTGAGTCCAATGAACTGGAGAGCAGTTGTTGCAACTCTGAAATTCAGGGCTCAACCAGCACATAAGCAGACTAAAGATTTACGTCTCTGGGACACATATTTAACAAGTGTAGTGCTAATTAAATAAAAGGGACAGAAGAGCCATGTTTAGGGAAATTATGAGTCTAACTCTGTTACACTAGGGAGCACAATTCCCAAAGCTTGACTGCCCTGTCAATAGTGTCTAGGTGTCTCTAGAGCCCTCAGGAGTCCTGCTGTTTGAGGCACCACTTACTGTAGCAGCCAATGAGATCCTGCTGGGACATGCATAAGCGTAATCTCTGGAATGACCTCTTAAAACTCACTTTGAAATCTCCTAGCCATAAAAACTGATTTGTATTTAATATTTCCACCTTTTGGTCAAAGTCACTTTCCAGATGCATTGCTAGTTGGCACTTAGTAATAAACCCTCGGTGCCAGGGAGGTCAAACCCCAGGAGTCATGCTCCATGCCAGGGGGAAGATAGTGCATTTATAGGGTGAGCTTGGCTTAGAGAGTGACCACATTTGAGCAACAAGAAGGCTTTCAGGACCTAACTCTTAGGCAATAGATAATACTAGGCTGTCTCAGTTTCACAAGGAAAAGTTCGTAAGTACAGTCATCAATACCAAGGCCTGCATAGTGGTCTGTCTTCCTTCACTAGGCTCTGCCCATGTACTTGGGGGATTCTTGCCACTCTGTTAGAGAATGTGGCAGCACTCCCCAGGATGGGAATTTAATATTCTTTCCCCCACCGAGACAAAGCCCCATGAGCACTTGAACATATTCATGTACCCTAGAGGCAGGCCCAGGTGCGACCCTCCCACACACCCCATCACCCACACGGCGCAGCAGTGGTCCTCCCCTGCCACAGCTGTGACCCTTCTGTGATCCAAAACCTCTCCAGAAATGACGCCAACAAAATAACTGAATAAAATAAGAAAACGAAATAGTTTTAAAAATAAATGAAATACAAAAATAAAATTTTTGAAATAAAGTTTTATACATTGTGTCTTTCATCACTGTAAGATCTGTGCTCCTATATGTACAGTAACAGTTTCTTCTGTATATTGCCCCAGTGTCTTACTTCTTAAATTTTATCTTCAAAGAAACTTTAAGTTACAGAAAAGTTACACAGAAAATATAGGGATTCCCATATACTTACCGCCCTCCCCCTTTTCCACTTTCCCCTATTAATAACATTTTACATGTGGATGGCACATTTGTTACAATTGATGTACAAATATTGAAGCATTGCTATTAACCATGGTCAATGGTTTGCATTATGATTTACATTTTGCACCACACACTTTTATAGGTTTTAATGAAATTTAAAATGGCCTATCTGCGTTAGGGCATGAGCAGGCAGTACAATTCCAATGCCCTATGTTCCATCTATTTCATTCTTCCCTCTCCATCCCCTCGGAATCTATAGTAACCACTAAAATTTCAATTTCTGAAGAATAAGATTCATAGTTACTTGCAATAATATTGCGGGCTTGACATATTGGTCTGTTTCCTTTTACCAGGCACTGTGTATGTTCTTGAGCGATTCTTGCCCCTCTATTTGAGAACATAGGACTCCCTAGAATGAGAGTTTAATATTTTGTTTACTGTGTGGGTCTCCACACACACAGAACACACTATGACAGGAGGAACACTTACATATTCCACAGAGGCATGTCCCAGGTGCAGCCTATTCTGCATATTTCCCCACACCGGACACCCTACACCAGTAAACTTCCCCTGCCATATTTGACAGAACATTCCTACCACTGTAGTTTTAACCACCGACCTGCAAATCCCCAGAGTTCACCTGCTCCTTCCTCCAACCTTCTCCCCAGTTCCACAGACAATCCAACCCAAGCCCCCACTCTACTCCCCCTCACAGACCAGCACCTGAACCCAGTCACATCACTGCCACCTCTCATGCCTATGCACTGCCCAACCACACCCTTCTGTTGTCACTACCTTTATGCTCTGGTTCAGAAAGACTTCAGAGTGAAGAAACGCAACCTCACTACAATCAAACTTTATTTAATCAGCTCAGTGTTGCAGCTCATACCTGGTCAGGTTGACAATGGAAATGTCCCCTGGTGTTGCAGCTCAAGCCTAGCCGGAGCACAAGCCTGGCCAAGGTTCTGGTGGGAGTGCCTTGAGTGTTACAGCTCAAACCTGGACCAAAGAACAAGCCTGGCTGAGGAGCCGGTGGAAGCGTCTTCAGTGCTACAGCTCAACCCTGGGCCAAGGCACAAGCGGAAGTGCACGGCTCAGCATCCCAGCTCGACTCGCACGTTGATGTCATTACAGCTCAGCTCAGCCTTCTCGGGTCGGTGTCCTGCCTGGCACCTGGAAGCTCGGCTTGGCATTCACAGCCTGGGTCGGAGTTTACAGCTCAATGCTCCTCTACCCAAGGCAAAGATGGAGTGCATGCCCAGGGCTTCATGTTCGCCCTAGATATAGTTTAGCTGTGTCACCACCCCTGGGGGTGGAGCCCCAGTTGCAATTCTCTGATTGGTCAATCACTGATTCCGAGCAAGGGCATTGGTTAGGGTTTGAAAACCAGATTAGTATATTATGTAAATAAGGTATCCTGACTGGGAGATCCTGATTGGCTGACTAGTAATTAAAGAAATGGATTTTGTTGGTTGAAAACTCTCTTACCCTACTGGTTGACTCAGGATCCCTCTGCCTAGGGGTCCCAGGCTCAGTTACCTGCTTGCTCCTTCACTTCCCCCTTATCGTAGATTTTTTTCCCATATGGGCATCGGATCACCACCCTCCACTCCCTTTCTGTCTCCTGTTAACCCATCTTCCAGACTCTAGGTCTGTGAGTCTGCTCAATTTGCTTAAGTCATCTCAGTGAGGTCATGTAATATTTGTCTGTCAGTGACTGACTTCATCAATATAAGGTCTTCAAGATTCATCCATGTTATCCCGTGTATTAATTCTGCATCCTTCTTATAGCTGAGCAATATTCCATTGTATGTATATACAACAGTTTGCTTATCCATTCACCTGTTGATGGACATTTGGATTGCTTCCAACTTTTGGCAATAATGAATAATGATGACATGAACATTGGTGTGCATATATCTGTTTGTGTCCTTGCTTTCAATTCTTCTTCTGGGTATATACCCAGCAGTGGGATTGCTGGATCGTATGACAGTTCTATAGTTAGCTTCCTGAGAAACTGCCAAGCTGTCCTCCATAATGGCTGCACCATTCTACATTCCCACCAGCAGTAGATGAGTGTTCTTTTTCTTCCACATCCTCTCCAACACTTGTAACTCTCTATTCTTTTTAATAGCCACCATTCCAATAGGTGTAGGATGATATCTCATTGTAGTTGTTATTTGAATTTCCCTAATAGCTAGTGATGTTGAGCATCTTTTCATGTGCTTTTTGGCATTTGTATTTCTTCATTGAAGTATCTATTCAAATCTCTTGCCCATTTTAAAAATGGGTTGTTTGTCTTTTTATTTTCAAGATGCAGGATTTCTTAATATATGCTGGAATTAGGCTCTTATCAGATAGACGGTTACCAAATATTTTCTCCCATTAAGTAGGCTGCCTTTTCCATTTCTTAACAAATTCCTTTGAAGTGCAAAAGATTTTTAATTTTGAGGAGGTATCGTTTATCTATTTTTTTCTTTCATTGCTCGTGCTTTGGGTGTAAACTTTATGAAACCATTTCCTGCTACAAAATCTCTTAGATGCTTCCCTACAATCTCTTCAAGCTCTTATATTTAGATCTTTGATCCATCTTAAGTTGATCTTTGTATAGGGTGTGAGCTGTTGATCCTCTCTCATTCTTTTGGATATGGATATCCAGTTCTTCAAGCACCATTTGTTGAAGAGGCAGTTCTCTCCCAGCTGAGTGGGCTTGGTGGCCTTGATGAATGTCGGTTGACCATATATGTGAGGCTCTATACCAGAACTCTCAATTCTGTTCCGTTGGTCAATATGTCTGTCTTTGTGCAAATACCATGCGGTTTTGACCACTGTAGCTTTGTAGTATGTTTTTAAAAAAGATTTATTTCTCCCCAGCCCCTCATTGTTTGCACTTGCTGTGTCTGTTGTCTTCCTAGTATCTTTAGGAGGCTCCAGAAACTGAACCTGGGACCTCTGATGTGGGAGGGAGGCACCTAATCGCTTGAGCCACCTCCATTCCCTGCTTTGTTGTGTCTCTCATTATGTTTTTTCTTCTTGTGTCTCTTGTTGCATTATCTTGTTGGGTCAGCTTGCCGTGCCTGCCTGTCATGTCAGCTTGCTGTCTTGTTTGTCTTCTTTAGGAGGCACCGGGAACCTCTGCTCCCTGCTTTCTTGTGTCTCTCATTATGTTTTTCTTCTTGTGGTCTCTTGTTGCATCATCTTGTTGTGTCAACTTGCCACACCTGCCCACCATGCCAGCTCACTGTCTTTAGGAGGCACCAGGAACCAAACGAAGGACTTCCCGTGTGGTAGGCGGGAGCTCAATCTCTTGAGCTACATCTGCTTCCCTGTAGTATGTTTTAAAGTCAGGTAATATGATTCCTCCAATTTTGCTTTTCCTTTTCAATATATCTTTGACTATTCTGGGCCCCTTATCTTTCCAAACAAATTTCAAAATTAGCTTTTCCAATTCAGTGAAAAATGCTGTGGTAATTTTTATTAGTATTGTGTTAAATCTGTAAATCAATTTGGGTAGGACAGACATCTTAATGATGTCAATCTTCCAGTCCATGAACATGGATTATTCTTCCTTTTATTTACGACTTCTTTGATTTCCTTTAACAATGTTGATGTTTTCTGTGTATAAGTCCTTTACATCTTTAGTTAAGATTATTCCTAGGTATCTGATTCTTTTAGTTGCTATTGTAAATGGAATTTTTTTCTTGGTTTCCTCCTCATTTTGCTCATTATTGGTGTACAGAAATGCTATTGATTTTTGCATGTTAATCTTACATCCTGCCACTTTAATGAACTTGTTTATCAGCTCTAGAAGCTTTGTTGTATATTTCTCAGGGATTTGAAGGTATAGGATCATGTCATCTGCAAACAGTGAAATTTTTACTCCTTCTTTCCTATTTGGATGCCTTTTATGTCTTTTTCTTGTCTAAGTGCTCCAACAAGTACTAACACAATGCTAAATAAGAGCGGTTAAAGTGGGCATCCTTGTCTTGTTCCTGATCTTAGAGGGAAAGCCTTTAGGATTTCACCATTGAATATGATGTTGGTATGGGTTTTTCATATGTACCCTTTACCATGTTGAAGAAGTTTCCTTCTGTTCCTATCTTTTGCAGTGTTGTTATCAGGAAAGGGTGCTGTATTTTGTCAAATGCTTTTTCTGCATCTATAGAGATGATCATGTGTTTTTTTTCTTTTGATCTATTTATGTGGTGTATTACATGGATTGATTTTCTTATGTTGAACCATCCTTGCATACCAGGGATGAAACCCACTTGGTCATGCTGTATAATTCTTGTTGAATATGATTAGCAAGCATTTTGTTGAGGATTTTAGCATTCAGATTCATTAGACAGATTTGATTGGAGCAGTTAATCCATTAATATTCAATGTTATTACTGTTAAGGCATTATTTACATTAGTTATATTTTCTTTAGGTTTATATATGTCCTATGTTGTTTTTATTTCTTTTTTATCTTTTTAGTTATTCTTACCAATAATCTTCCTTCCTACACTCTCGTCTAACCCTCTCTCTCCTGTTTTTTCCTTTCAACTTGCAGAACTCCCCTTAGAATTTCTTGAAGGGCAGTTTTCTTGTCGACAAAATCTTTTAATTTTTGTTTATCTGTGAATATTTTGGACTCTCTCATTTTTGAATGCCAGCTTTGCTGGATACAGAATTCTTGGCTAACAGGTTATTTTGCTTTTAGCACCTTAACTATATCAGACCACTGCATTCTTGCCTTTATGGTTTCAGATGAGAAATCAGTGTTTAATCTTATCAAGCTTCCCTTGTATGTGACGGATCTCTTTTCTCTTGCTGCTTCCAGTATTCTCTCTTTGTCTTGAGCGTTGGACAATTTGGTAAATATATGTCTCAGGGTAGGCCTGTTAGGATTTACACTGTTTGGGGTGCACTATGCTTCTTGTACATGTACGTCCATATCACTCTACTGAGTTGGGAAATTTTCAGCCATTATTTCCTCCAACACTCCTTCTGCCCCCTTTCCCTTCTCTTCTCCCTCTGGGATTCTTATGTGTATGTTTGTGTGTTTCATGTTGTCATTCAAATCTCTGAGTCCCTGCTGGACTTTTTCTGTCTTTTTATCTATCATCTGTTCTACTATTTGTCTGATTTCAGATGCACTATCTTCAGTGTCACTGATTCTTTCTTCTGCCTGTTCAAATCTGCTATTATGTGCTTCCAGGGTGTTTTTTATTTCTTGCCTTGTGCTAGCCATCACCACCAGATCTGCTATCTTTTTATGTATGTTTACATTTTCAGTATGCTCCCCCAGTGTCTTCTTAATATCCTTTATCTCTTCCTTCACTTTATTAAGTTGATTCATGATATTTGTTTGGACATCACTGATTAGTTGTTCCATGTTCTCTATCTCCTCCTGTTTTTAGTTTGTTCATTAGACTGGGCCATGTCTTCCTGTTTCCTAGTATGGCTTGTAATTTTTTGTTGGTTTCTAGACATCTGCTTACCTTAATGGGCTTATTAGGTTGGTTAGCTTCTCTTTCTACTCTAAGGTTTTATTTGGGGTTTTTTTGTTCTTTGTGTGTGGTAAGGTTCCTTTTTGGCACTTGGTTCTTCTTATTCTATATCCTTGTAGTCGTCTGTGTTTCCTTGAAAAAAATATTAGGACCAAAGAAAAGGGAAAGGAGAAGAAGTGAACAAGAATGATATTAATAATAATTTTTAAAAATTAGAAGAGGAACTGTACAAAAGCCAGGAAAATAAATAAATAATAAGAGTTTAAAAATCATAAAAAATACAAAGGAATAAGAATAAAAAAGGTGGAATAGAAAGAATAGAATAAATGAAAAGGCCAGAAAGAAGAAAAGAGAAGGATCCCTGCCCCTGTTCCCTCAGGTGAACTGGGCTGGGTGGGCACCTGTCCCTACCCCCTCCCTGACCTCGTTCCTCTCTCCCAGGGCAGCTGGTGTGACAACCTGCCTGAGCAGATGCCCCTCTCTTCTCCCTGGGGCCACCTCCATGCTGGCTGGGGTCTTTTTTTAATTCAAAGGGGGCTCGGCTGGCCAAACTCACTGAGAAGAAACCACTCCCCACCCTCCCTCAAACCCTTCTTCCTCCCAGGGAATGCTCTCTCCCACTCAGCTGGCTGCAGTGAGCCAGGGCTTTTCCCAAGGCTATTCACCGTGAGGGTGGGGTGTATGTGCAGTTCCCAGCCACGGGGGCCAGTAACGCGGCTTTCCTTTGGCCTCTTGGTCTCTCTGTCCCTTCCCTCCCGGATGATGCGCAGCACTCTCCTGGTCTGCAGGTCCCCAAAGCAGCTCTCCTGGGTAGTTCTTTGCCCTTCTCCTCCACTGTGTTTTGTGAGAGAGTTGAGCTCTGCCTACCTACTTCAATGCCATCTTCCTGGTGGTCCCAAGTGACCAGGATTTTAATAAGAAAACTGGCACTTACTCGCTAGTGGAAGGAACAAAGGCTCAAACAAGAAATAACAACAAATTGGAGGATTAAAAATTGTACAAAGTATTGCCCAACAAGGTGTTAAGACAGAGAGCTGGGAGACGAGCTCCTGCACACTGCGTGGTCAGCAAAGGCCCTTCTGAAGGGGTGACATGGAAGCTGAGCCGCAAACATGAAAAGATACAGCAGTATTCAGGAGGAGGCCGAAGCAGCATCCTAGGCTGCCTGGGGCAGGAGAGGAACTGAACACCGCCGAGGGACGAACAGTCAAGGAAGGGAAGCCCAGCCAACAGGAGGGGACAGAAGAAGGAGACTGGGCGATGCGGACCACTCAGCTCTCCCCTGCAGTGCAGGGCCGCTGAGGTTTTCTGGAGAGTGTGTGTGTGTGTGTGTGTGTGTGTCTGTGTGTAAAATAGTCGACAGGTCTAAAAATCAAATCAATTCTCTATGATAAACTATGCAAAAGTCTCACTTCTACTGCCATTCTTGTCTTCTCCACCACATCATCCTCAAGCAAATATAAATTCTTATTTCTAACTCTTCCTTATATAAAAGACAGCATTTTACATACACTATGTTCACCTTGCTGTCTTCACATAATATTCCGGAGATATTTGCATTTCCTTATATGGAGAGCTTCCTCACTCTTTTTTCTCACAGTTTCAAAATGTTCTATTGTGTGGATAAACCATAACAGTTAAAATAAGCTTTTGAGTTGTTTGCAATGTTTTACTGTCTCAGTGCTGCTGAGAATAAGCTTGTACACACATCATTTTGCATGTGTGAAAATATGTGCAAAAGACAAATTCTAGGAAGTCATTGGAGAGGCGATGGGGCTGCAGCTGCCCTGGGAGGGGCACACGCAGCGCGAGGGGAGAGTGCAGGCCCACTGCCCAAGGAAGCTCACATTAGAGTGGGGCGCAAAGGGGGAGCCAGCAAAAGAGCAGCCATGGAAAGTGCAAGAGAAGACTTTTCCAGAAGACGGGGGCGGGCAGGCATCTCCAAAGCTGGCGATGACCCCTGGACTTGACCACACAGACGGCTTCGCTGAGAACTTGCAGTGGAGTCCAGTCAGCAGAAAGGCAGCCACTAGCAGCATCCGAGCAGACGGTCTCCCTCAAAATCGCTAGAGAAAGAGGAAAAGAGCACCAGGTCTCGTTATACAGAAAAATAGAGAAAACAAGCAGTCAAGAGAGAAAAAACGGCCATGGCAACAAGATGCGCACACAGCGGCAGGAGCAGGGCTGGAGTTCAAGCTCGGTGGCCGGGGTGCTTGTGACCGGGCATGTATGCCCGGCTCTCTCGTCCACACTGCCACGGTGCCCTCACCTGCCAGGCCGTTGTGACACAAAGTAGATAATACTGTGTTGGCAGATAGTAAGTGATCATCAAACACTAGACAAGAACAGAAAGAAAAAAGGAAAACAAACAGAAAACTCTAGACAGCTGACACTATTGAGATGCATTTAGAACATATAAACCATTCCTATATAGTCATATATATAGTCGCCGTTTATGTGAAAGCACCCATCTCTAAAATTATTTTCACGTAACACATCATGCTTGAAATTGTTTACAGTTAACAAAATGAAAAGACAAGCAGTACATGTAAAATACATTTTCAACAAAAAAAGTCCATGTAACTGCATGTTCGTACAAATGTAACTGCAGTGGAGTTACACGTTCATCAATATATATGATGCATATAGTTTATATAAATCAGATGTGTACAAATGAGCAGAAAAACGTGGACTGCAACTCTATAAATAGGCAGTAAGTAGACAACTTTAGAGAATTAAATGAGGTTCACTTTCACTAGTAATTAGCAACCAATACACAAGGGCAGCCAATGAGCTCTATTTTCAGTGCAATGGAAATCTCCCGGCAGGTCCAGTTCTCACTGGCTCAACCTTTTGGGGAAGCAATTTGGCAACATACACAAGTTGGTATACATGTTATTACCCCGAAGCCCAAAGTTTACCTGTTAGCACATTAAATTCAGGGAACTAAACATCACACACATTAGCCAACAAAATTTGAATAAGGTCTGTTGTTTAGTTAATATAGTCTTTAATCCACACTATTTCCTGGTTATATAAGATAGTAACAATTAGGGGAAGCTTGATGAAAGGTTTACAGGAATTCTCTGAACTATTATTTTTTGCAATTTTTCTGTAAGCCTAAATATTCTAAAATAGAAGTTTTTCTTTTTTAATGAGCACATCCTGCTGTCTCTGTTGCCCATCTCATTGAAAGGCATCGCTCTCCTCCCAGTCTCCAGGCTGGGACCTCAGACTCATCCCTGACTCTTCCTTTCCCCTATCCCCCGGGGCCTGTCAGGTCTGTCCCAGAAACTCAGTGTCTCTGTCCCTCCTCTCTCCCCTCCAAGTGCCATCACCTGCACAAAGCCCCTGACATCCCCACAGTGACAGGTTCTACCCTCCCTCCCCTTTCTGCTTCGGGAGTTATGCTAAAACACGGCCTCTTTCTCTTCCTACCCTAAACCTATCTTCAATAGGACACAACCCCAGAGCACCTCCTGCCTGTCCATCTTCACGTCCAGCCACTTCCACCAGGTAACTGCCTTCCAGTGGCTGGTGCCAGGCTTCCCAATCAAGCCACAGAATTCCTGTCCCTCTGCTCTCTCTTCCCCGGGTCTTCCCTGGTTAGCCAAAAGCTTTGGTGGAAGGCTGCTGCCTCCTACCCACAGCTTTGCTCAAATCTCTCTGCCTCCTAGAAGTACTGATTGCTTTCTATTCTGTAGGGGTGCAGAGAGCTTGCTGGCATCTTGATGTCCAGACTTCCCCAGCTCAGTCCCACGCGTGTAACAGATTCCCAAGGGCTGCCGTTGCAATGGATATGAGCCAATGCTTCTTTTACGCCTTCTTAATCATACTGCAAGAGCCTCGAAACTGCAGCTGAGCAGGAAACCAGCCATTTTCTACCCTATGAAGTGAAACTATTCACTGTCTCCAATCTTCCTGCCAGACCACAGAAAATGGCCAAGAACATCACATTGCAATCTACTTAATGTTTTTTATTTATGAAAATGACTCAGGTCCATAGAATTCAAAGTTATCTCCAGCTTCCTTAACAAAACTGGAGTCAGTTCATTTCCTGGGCTGAGGGAGGTCCTGTGGGGGCAAATCCTTAGCAGACTGCTCAGCAGCCCACCATGCTCATCCAGGCAGTG
Organism: Cabassous unicinctus; assembly: GCA_029593785.1. Taxonomy (NCBI): domain Eukaryota; kingdom Metazoa; phylum Chordata; class Mammalia; order Cingulata; family Chlamyphoridae; genus Cabassous; species Cabassous unicinctus. The sequence goes on along the minus strand of JAQZBX010042344.1, from coordinate 9,527 downwards.
GGGGAGCAAGGCTGCTGGCGGCCTACGGGGGTCTGCATGCCGAGACCCCAGGGGCAGTGAGGAGCATGGGCTCAGGGGCCGGCCCTCTGCCAGCTCCCTACATCCTGACCCCAGCTGGCCTCTGAGTGCCGTGCCCGCCTCCGTAGCCAGGGCGTGAGCTTGATGCTCTGCAATCCTCTGCTTTGCCGTCATCCTCTACTCTCGCCTCAGGCTTCCACTCTTTCTCTTCAGCTCTGTGTAAACAACTGCACAACACGCGTGTGCACGCACACACTCACACACTTGCACACCCAGCCTTTTCCCAAGGGAGCTTTGCCTGTTCTTTAGCTACTGGGTTTTTCACGGAGTGTGCTGAAGGACCCTTTCTTTGCACATCTTCTCCAGTGTCTTAGTTTGCCAGAAATGCTGTGACAAACATCACATACCGGCTTGGCTTAAACAGCAAGAATTTATTGGCTCGTGGTTTTAGAGGTCAAAAGTCCCAGACCGAGGTGTGGGCAAGGCCACGTGTTCGCTCGTCTGTAGCACTCTGGGGGTGGCTTGCCACAGCCTGTGGGGTTCCTTGACTCACCCCTGCTTCCGTCCCGGGGTCCCCCTGCGGCTCCTCTGGCTTCTGGCTTCTCTCTGCCTCCACAGTTCCCCTTTAAAGGCCTCCAGTCATGTGGATGGAGCCCACCTGACTCAGCTTGGCCTCACCCTAAGTGACGGCATCTTCAGAAGGTCCCACTTACAGATGGGCTCACACCCAGAGGGACTACGATTAAGATGGGAACATGCCTGGGGGGCATGATTCCATGCACCACACCCAGGAGAGGTTGTCTTCCGGGGGATCCACACACGGGGGCCCCGTGCTCCCTGGGCTCTGCCCCTTGTGGGGCAGCAGCACTGAGCAGGCACAGCAAGTCGGGGGGTGGAATGCACTGGGGCATCTGACCATGCGCACAGTTTTACAACCGCTGGAGGGGTTCACTCAGCACCACTGCAGGAAGCAGGCTCCCCTAGACTCGCGTACAGCAACGGGGCTGTACCTTTGACCTACCTTGAGCTAGAAATGTTAATAGTCGAAGGGAAGCGTGAGCATGGAAGAGTGGGCTACAGAAAAGCAAACGGAGCCGGGCATGTGCAGGTGGACAGACAGGCAGCCTCTGCTATCGGACAGGGATAGGAGGCCCCCCAGAAGCGCCTGAGAGCCTCATGCTCAATCATCTCCTCGTTTTCCCATAACCTCGGGCTCCCCTTCTGATTTCCAGACACTAAAGTGAGAAGAGCGTCCTCTGTTGGCAGACGGGAGTCAAGCTCCCTGGACAGGGAGGCCTGTTCCGACCAGACGGCCCCGCGGTATTTATGACTGATCAGCAGTCCACTACGTGGACGCTTGAAAATCCTTTCTGCCTCTGCAAACTGGCTGGATTCACGCTGCGTAATTTCTGTGTCCGCCACAAATGCAGCAGAGAGCAGCAGCGCCCGGGGAGGCTGCCTTTGGAAAGCTCCCTTCTTTGCAAGGGTTGTTTTTTCTGCGATGCGCCTTTAAGCAGTTCAGACTCTAATTTCTTCTTGGACACACATATTTGTCACCCTTCAAAACCTTTCTGAGCTGGAAAAATGCCTCCCTGTGCCCTTAGACTGAGTTGATTCAATTTCCTGCCTTTTCTCAGCTCATCGTCGGCCTGTAATTTCCTAACGACTTTTCCAGGGCTGCTCTCCTGATCCTCTGCACGTGCTTAGGCAGGACTCTGGGCATTTCCTTCTCTGGACACGCAGCGCTCCTCCCAGGCGAGCCCTCTCCACCCAAGAACAGGGCTTGGTAGGGGTCCCAGGAAGCAACACCGAGTAGAGACCCCAGGCGGCAACCCTCTGGGCCCAGAGTCTTCCTTCCAGCTCTGTGCTGCTCCAAGCACGGGCCCAGCTCTGGACTCAGTCACAGCACGCAGAGTGCAGCTTAGAGGGCACCTGCCAGACCCAGCACAGCTAGGTTTCCAGATACGCCTTCCCCACTGGACGCCACTTTGTGTTTGTTTGGTTGCTTTTTTGGGGGTCAGGGGGGGTTGGCTTCAACTATATCAACAATATTTACGTCCTCTTTTTTTAAAGACTTGTTATTGTATAGTGTATACAACTCAAAATTTCTCATTTAACCACTTTCAAGTGTGTAATTTAGGGTTCTTAGCTACATTCACAATACTGTGTCACCATCACCAACACTCATCACCCCAAATTTTTCATCACCTCAAACAAGAACTCTGCACCCTTCAAGCAATAACTCCCCTCCCCTTCACCCCCAGCCCCTGTCTCTATGAATTTAATATAAGATCTGTCTCTATGAATTTGCTTATTCTCAGTACTTCCTATCATCAAGATCATACAATATTTGCACTTCCATTCCCACTGGTGCCTCTCCCCTCCATCCTTCCGTGCGATGTGGCTGCCCTGGCACCCAGTGAATCTTCCTGGCTACGTTCACTGATGTCGCACTATGAAATTGACGGTGGCACTGAGCAGCACTCCTCCACAACCACGATGCTTCCATGTGGATGCGCTGTAAGTCTTCACCTGAAATACTGCATTCTAATGGGAGACTTCAGGAGAAGCTGCTAAAAGTTTGTATTATAATAATATTACTGCTGTTGATGTTATTTCCTTTAAACAGGGACGTGTCTTCTCGATCTTCACCCATGAGAAAGAGGTGACTTCGATCAGAGCACACCCAACCAGAGCTATGATTCCAAGATAAATCAAGGAATGGAAGCGTCCAAGCTCTATAGTGCTCCTGGGGCTCACACCCACCTCCTCACTTCTCTCCCTCTCCCCTGATGGACCAGGTCCCATTGAGACTGCCTCCTAATATCCCACCTGCTCTCCATCCCTGCCCCATGCCTGCACCACCTTCCATCAGGACCCATGCAGAGCCAGCAATGGGTCTCCAGCTCCATGGCTTTTACCCCCTCAAATCCACACATGGACCACCGATAGATGTGCATAAAGCACAAAGCCATGTTGTTATCCCAGGGCTCAAAACCCTTCCATGACCCCCAACTCCTTCCACTTCCTCCAAGACCTGGCTCCTGTCTACTCTTCCTTATCCCTGGCTGAGCTCATTCCCAGCACCTCCATAGTGCAGACGTGCCTGCAATACAAACCACGTCACACTCTTCCTGCCTTCCTACCTTAGCACACACTTCTCCTCTCAACCTGAAAGTATTACCTTCCTTGTCCATCTGGAGAATCCCTGGTCCCTCAAGATTCAAATCAAGTGTATCCCCTATCTGACCTTGCCAAAAGGAGCAATATACACATCTTTGCATCCCTGCTCCATTGCACCCCCACCCAAAGCATCTCTGGCATCACTGGTCGCTGGCAGACTTGTGTGTCACTTCTCCATCTATACCCCTTCCCATTCCCCCCACTTAGCCATATCCTAGAAATACACATATTCAGAGCCAGCAATCTGAACCAAAAGTCAATGGTCAGAGGGAGTAGATGTGGCTCAAGCAGTTGGGCATCTTCCTCCCACATGGGAGGTCCCAGGCTCAGTCCCAGTGCCTCCTAAAGAAGATGAGAAGACTCAATGTGCCAACACAACAAGCTGACACAATGAGCAGACACAAGCAGGGAGCAGACATGGCTCAAGCGGTTGGGCACCCATCTCCCATATGGGAAGGTCGCAGGGTCAGTTCCCTGTGCCTTCTATGCCACCCTCGAGGCAAACAGCTTTGACAAAACCTGTGGCTGATGGTAGTCAACTGAGAGGGGAGTGGACCTTTTCCTCCCAGGGAAGAGGGAATGTGCAGCAGAGACCTGAGTGTGATTTCTCTTGGGTGAATTTGGACAGCAGGGCACTGCTGAATCATGGCTCTAGCAGGCCCAGAAACACCTGCAAGTGGAGGTTGAAAGACTCACCTCCATGGAAAGATTTGCTGCAGAGCGCCATCTGCTGGCAGGCTGGGAAAGTGAAAGGAATAAAAAGCTTTTTAGAGTCTCTCTTGTCCCTATCCCCAGGCCCCCTTGGACCTGGTCTCACCCTATTAGGCGGTCCACAGCCCTGGCTTGATAATTTTAGCAGGGCAATTTTAAAGATTTAGAATAAACTGAATTTAAAAATCAAAGAAGAGCCATAAAACAAAACAACTAGGCAAGCAAAAAAAATTCACATTGAAGTAAATTCACCTACATAATCAGATGCCTAGACATCAGCAAAAAATCACAAGCCATACTAAGAAACAGGAAGATATGGTGCAGCCAAAAGAACAAACCAAAAATCCTGATGAAACAGAGAATTTAAGACAACTAATCAATGATGTTCACACAAATATCCTAAATCAGCTCAAGAAGTTAAAGGAAAATATGGCTACAGAGATAAAGGATATTAAGAAGACACTGGGTGAGCATAAAGAAGAATTTGAAAGCTTGCAAAGAAAAGTAACAGAGCTTTTGGGAATGAAAGACACAATGGATGAGATTAAAAATACATTAGAGGCATGTAACAGCAGATTTGAATTGGCTGAAGAACAAATAAGTGAACTGGAGGACAGAGCGTCTGAACTTGAAAAGCCAGGGAACAGACAGAGAAAAGCGTGGAGACACTGAACAGGGTCTTAGGGAGTTGATGACAGCACAAACTTCACAAACATGCACATTATGAGTGTCTCCAAAGGAGAAGAGACTGGAAAAGGGACAGAAAGATTATTTGAGGAAATAATGGCTGAAAATTTCCCAACCTTATGAAAAACATAAATATCAATATCCAAGGAGGACAATGGACTCCAAACAGAATGAACCCAAATAGGCCTACTCTGAGCCACCTAATATTCAGAATATCAAATGCCAGAGATAAAGAGAGAATTCTGAAAACAGCAAAAGCAAAGCAATTCATCAATAGAGGGGAGGCACAACAAGACTAAGTGCCAATTCTCATCAGAAACCATGGAGGTGAGAAGGCAGCGTTATGATATACTTAAGATACAGAAAGAAAAAAAACTGCCAATCAGGAATTCTCTATCCAGAAGAACTCTCCTTCAAAAATGAGGGTGAGTTTAAAGTCTTAACAGATAAATGGGAACTGAGAGAGTTTGTCACCACGAGGCCAGACTTACAAGAAATTCTAAAGGGAGGGCTACAGCCTGAAAGGAAAAGGTAGGAGAGAGAGGGTTGGTAAAAAGTGTAGAAATGAAGATCATTAGTAAGGGTAACTAAAAGGGAAAAAAGACTGACAATAGTAAGAAATGACAATGGAAAGCTAAAGGATAAAATAGATGAAGTAAGTTGTAGCCATTTGGCAGTTTGATGTAATTATGAATTCCAAAAATATAATTGGATCATGCTTGTAAACTGATCTGTTAATCTGGGCATGATTAAGTTATGATTAGGGGGTTGACTGGGCCAGGTCAGTAGGGCATTGAGCCCCACCCCTTGGTGGGTGGGGGAATCGAATATAAAAGGCAAGGCAAAGAACAGAGGAAGCAGTTTTTGAGAAGCAGTTTTGATGTTGGAGTTTTGATGTTGGAGAGAAGGCCCCAGGAGAAGAGAAGCGAGCCGTTTGCCTAATCGTCTACAGCTGACCTTGTGGAGGAAACAGGAGCTAAGCCCGGAGAGAAACGCAGCCCAGGGAAGAGAGGAACCCAAGAAGCCTGAACCCTGGCAAACGTTGGCAGCTGTCTTGCTCCAACACATGGCAATGGACTTTGGCAAGAGAAGAAACTTAATGCTTTATGGCCTGGTATCTGTGGACTTCTACCCCAAATAAATACCCTTTATAAAGACCAACCCATTTTTGGTATTTCACATTAGCACCCCTTTGGCTGACTAATACAGAATTTGGTACTGAGGAGTGGGGAAGTGCTTTTGCATATACCAAAATGTTGGAACAGTTTTATAAATGGGTAAGGGGTATTTTTTGGAGGAATTGTGAAATGCTTGATGGAAAAGGCCTAGATCACTTTGAAGATACTGTTGATAGTAATATGGACGCTAAAGACACTTTCTATGATGCCTTAGAAGTAAATGATGAAACTATTATTGGAAACTGGAGGAAAGGCAATCCATGTTTTAAAGTTGCAGAGAATTTAGCAAGATTAACTCGTGGTGTTATATGGAAGAAAGAATTTGAAAATAGCAAACCAGAGCATTTAGCTGAAGAACTTTCCAAGGTAAACTCGGAGAAAGTGGCTTGACCTCTCCTTGCAGCTTATAGCAAAATGCTAGATGAAAGAAATATGCTAATTACTGAACTTTTGGGCACAAAGAAAACAGAAACTGATTCTGGAACTTCCAAGTTTCTGGAAATCAAATTCCCAGAAGAAAATGCCCCATTTGAAGACTTTACTAAACTTGGAACTTGTAAATCAGAATTGAAGATGCAGTTATCTCGGAAAGACTTGTGGAAAGTCTTACTGTCTGATGGCTTGGACCCCTGCTTCTTGCATGCTAAACCAACAAAGTTTTTGAGAGAGCTATATGAACAAAACCACTGTCAGCTTGGACAAAAGAGGACATGGAAAGGAAAGATTGAAGGAGAATCACCTTTAAAAAGAAAACCGTGGAAGCTGAGATCTGGAATTAAGACATCGCCTTGGGCCAAGAGAGGAGTCCCACCCATGTGTACAGAGAGGGTGAGTTTGCCCCTGCAGTTGAAGAGGGTGGATGTTCCCACCCGATGTTCAGGAAGAGTTGTGCCACCCCACGGCGCAGAGAGGGTGGAACACATTCCTCAAAGATTAGGGCGGTTAAAGTCAACACCCCATAGGTGTGAGAGAAGTGCTCCTCTCCCCCATGGATTAGAGAAGGCCAGGTGGTCAACCCATTGCTCTGAGAGGGTTGAACCTGTATGCCAAAGGTTAGGGAAGGCCAGGTGGTCAACTCGTTGTTCTGAGAGGGTTGAACCTGTATGCTAAAGGTTAGGGGGAATGTTGTCTTCACCTCACTGTACTAGGGGGACTAAGACTCTAACCCAAATAATGGGTAAGGTGTGGCAATCACCCCAACACTCTTGGAGGGTGAGGTCCAGAGCTTGGTTGACACCCAGATGCTTGATGAGGGTGGAACCAAGAAAATGGCCATTGGGCAAGCCTGTGGAAAGGGTAGGTCCCCATGTGGCCCCAAGGAGAAGAAACCATAATCTTAAGAATGACTCCCAGACTTTGAAATCAAATGGAGGATGCCCTGCAGGTTTACTGAACTGTAGAGGATCCATGACTCATGTTTAACATCCCAATTTCTCCTTATGATAATGAAAATGTTTATCCTTTCTCTGTCCATTTGTGTATTGGAAGCAGTTAAATGGTTTTGCAAGTTTCAGAGGTATATAGCAGACGGAATTTTGCCTGAAGACAAACTGTATTTCTTTAAAATGATTATGATATGATTTTGTACTTGAATTGTTACTGATTTAAGTTTTTTTGAGTATTGTAATGTATTTTTGGAATTCAGAGGGTAGAATGTAGCCGTTTGGCAATTTGATGTAATTATGAATTCCAAAAATATAATTGGATCATGCTTGTAAACTGATCTGTTAATCTGGGCATGATTAAGTTATGATTGGGGCGTTGACTGGGCCATGTCAGTAGGGCATTGAGCCCCACCCCTTGGTGGGTGGGGAATCGAATATAAAAGGCATGGCAAGAACAGAGTTGAAGCAGTTTTTGAGAAGCAGTTTTGATGTTGGAGTTTGATGTTGGAGAGAAGGCCTCAGGAGAAGAGAAGTGAGCCATTCACCTAATAGTCCACAGCTGACCTTGTGGAGGAACCAGAGGAGCTGAGCCCAGAGAGAAACGCAGCCCCGGGAAGAGAGGAACCCAAGAATCCTGAACCCTGGCAGACGTCAGCAGCTGTCTTGCTCCAACATGTGGCAATGGACTTTGGTGAGAGAAGAAACTTAGGCTTTATGGCCTGGTAACTGTGGACTTCTACCCCAAATAAATACCCTTTTTTAAAGGCCAACCCATTTCTGGTATTTTGCATCTGCACCCCTTTGGCTGACTAATACATAAGTAATGCCTTTTCAGCAATAACATTGAATGTTAATGGATTGAATTCCCCAATCAAAAGACACAGACTGGCAGAATGGGTAAAAAATATGAGCCATCTGTATGCTGTCTACAAGAGATTCACCTTAGACACAAGGATAAAAATAGGCTGAAATTGAAAGGTTGGGAAAAGATATTTCACACAAATAGTAACCAAAAACAAACTGGAGTAGCTACACTAATATCAAACAAAATAGATTTTAAATGCAAAACTATTATAAGAAATGAGGAAAGTCATTACATATTAATAAAGAGGGCAATTCACCAAGAAGAAATAACAATAATAAATATTTATGCACCTAAACCTGGGTGCCCCAGAAAACATGAGACACACACTGGCAAAACTGAAGGCAGAAATAGACGTCTCTATGATAATAGTTGGAGACTTCAAGACACCATTCTCAGCATTGGACAGAACATCTGGGGAGAGGATAAATAAAGAAACAGAGAGACTGAATAATATGATAAATGAACTAGGCCTAACAGACATTTATAGAGCATTGCACCCCAAAACAGCAGGATACACATTCTTTTCAAGTGCTCATGGATCTTTCTCCAGGATAGACCATCTGTTGGGTCACAAGACAGGTCTCAATAAATGTGAAAAGAGTGCAATTATAAAAAACACTCTCTCTGATCATAATGGAATGAAACTGGAAATCAGTAACAAACAGAAAAAGGGAAAATTCACAAATTTTATGGTATCTGCTCTTGGCAGCTTAGCAAATAAAAACACGGGGCTTCAGATCAACCAAAGAAGACATAAAATGAGATGCTAACTGCACAAAGGAATATGGGATGTACTTTCCAAGTGCCCATAAGCTAGCACTGCACAAGGGTTTTACAGCCAACCCTGATGCCAAGTGACACGGGTATGGCTGGGGATCACAGGCTGGCTCTGCGGGCTCCGGGATCATCAAGGATTCTCCCTGGGGAGGGGGGCACTTGCACTCAGCCTATGGGATGAGTCTAGGCAACAGTGGTGAACCACCTACCCCTACCCTGGGACTCTAAATACTTAGCAATGAGCAGAAAATGCAAACATAATCACCTTGGAAAGAAGAGTGATATCAGCATGTCAGAAATTTGAAGGAATCTTGGAAAGGCAGGAACCAAACAGAAGGAGACAAAAGAACAGCTAGTAGGAAAGGGGGAGAAGGACCACGGAGAGCTGGATGGAGGAGGGCTTGCTCAGGTCAAGTTCCCAGAGGACAGTGCTTCTGCCAGGCACACACTCAAACCAGGAATGTCCTGGAGGCAGACTCTTCTGAGCACATCCATAGGGTCCAGGACTGTCCTGGAGGCAGACTCCTCTGAGCACATCCATAGGGTCCAGGACTGTCCTGGAGGCAGACTCCTCTGAGCACATCCGTAGGGTCCAGGACTGTCCTGGAGGCAGACTCCTCTGAGCACATCCGTAGGGTCCAGGACTGTCCTGGAGGCAGACTCCTCTGAGCACATCCGTAGGGTCCAGGACTGTCCTGGAGGCAGACTCCTCTGAGCACATCC
>JAQZBX010042343.1:0-22058 GCA_029593785.1 Cabassous unicinctus | reverse complement strand
CACAGGCTGGCTTGCCTTCACCAGGATTCGAACCCGGGGCCTCCCATATGGCAAACGGGAGCCCAACCAATTGAGCCACAGCCGCTTCCCTAATAGCACTAATTTTCAGATGTATATCTTTGACTTACTTTTCCATTTCTTTTGCCTTCTTGAAATAAATAACATCTTTTCAAGTTTACTGGTATACAACTGCAGCAATCTCCAACTTATCTATTTTTCTCTAATTAAGTTCTTTGTTGGTCCAAATACAGTTTGTATTCCAAATTATTATTGTATATATTATATGAATTTCTTAAAATATCTCTCAGGTCACATATGATTGCTTGTTTTCAACTTCATTTATCTCTGCTGTATCATTTCCTTCCTTACACTTTTAAAATCTTAGTATGCTTCACATTTACTTGTGTTAGAAGAAAATTTATTATTTCTTCCTTATTTTTGTTTTTTTTTCCATAATATCACTTTGGCTACATCAGGAAGATTTTGATTCTTAATGCTCTAGTATTGTGTATCTTAAGACTTATTTTTTATATTTCTTTCTATGTTAAATATTTTAATCAGATAGAATAGTGCATAAATTTATTCTTTGGAATTGATTAAGGTTTTAATTTTTTTTTAATTTGATAGCCAAGAGTTCATCAATCTTTGTGAATATTTCATGAGTGTTTGAAAAAAATGGGCATTCTTTATTTTATTTTGCTGCAGGTTTTGCTCACTTAAAGATAAAAATTCTATGTAAACTTATGGATAGGACACATTAATTGTTTCATTTAGATTCTTTATCTGATTACCTGTTTTTTATCTAGATTCTCTTTTGATTTCAGTGCAAAGTGTGTTGAAATCTCCTACCAAGGTTCTCATGAGTCACTGGGATGGAACCTTGATTCACGGAAAGATTTGTAGCAGTGTGACTCCAAAGATTCCAAATACAATCAATGCTGGGTTTTGAAAATAAATAGGAAAGAAAATATACCTTTATTATCTTGAATAATTGTCATATTTATTTCTATATTAAGATACTAAAATTGATTGTAAAAATATACTATGTTATAAAACTTAACCACACATTGTAATACAGATAGAATTATTCTTCATTTTTATTAGATGTCAATATTTTTAAAATACAAGATAGTGATGAGATTGTAATTTGAGGGACATACTGCTAACTTAAGTTTACTCTGAAAACTATAAGGCAAGTCATTTTTTGCTGACTTTATTTATTATTAAACAAACATGCCCAACAGCTATTTTCTCCAAAAATATTTCTTGCAAACTTGATTAAATGAGGGATCTTGTATTTAATTCTGGGCCTCTGATGAGGTTAAATCTATCTGCTTAGAGTACATTTATTATCTATTATTGTGTATTTCCACATTTAAGAGAGCAATTTATCTTGACATTATACCCATAAAAGAGTTAGATGCCTGGATGCCTTTCCAAAGTGACCCCTGAGTTAAAGGCTAAGTTTAATTAATACTCCAAATGTTAACAGGATCAACTGTCAAAAAATTTGCTTTTGATTTTTAAGTAGATGCACTAGCTATCTATTTCCATGTAAGTTCATCTGTATTTACTTACATGTCTAAGAAACTTGATGTTCCCTACCTAAATGTTTCAAAAGAGATATATATATATATATTTACTCATTATGTATTTTTATTATATTTCTCACTACATTCTCTTGCATACTACTTACCAGTAAGTTCTGGGTTTTCCCTCTACATTATGAAATATGTTTTCACCGTTTGGTCTTTCTTTAAGCCATTATTCATATCCTGTGTCTCAAATACCCCAGCCTTTGCAAAATCTTAAGTATTATTAAAGACCTATCTCAAATGTTATCATACCTTGCCTCACAGTTAAAAATTATACTTAGCTATTTTTAATTCTCTCAAAATTTAGTGAAACATAACTTTCTATTCAAATCTTATTTGTGTGCTCTGTTCCTTCTTTCTCTCTGTATACCACAATTACTTTGTTCTTCTTATATAAGTCATAAATAAATATGTTGCATAAATTAGTGACTGAAGAAATTAAAAGAATTATTTCCCGGTGTGAGATGACTAAAGGCTACACGTGTTATGATGTGTAAGGATTAAGTTATAGGAAAATCTATTGTACTGGATTGAGAACCTGGATTAGTCAGCTTTGATATGGTAATAAATGACCCCTAAATCTCAGTGGCTTCAACAGCACAGATTGATGTCTCTCTAATGCTTTCTGTTTTTTCTCCTACTTGGATATAGGCTGAAGATGCAGCCCCTTCTTCAAACATGACTTTTGCATAGCAATAAGGATCATAGAGTTGGACAAAACACTCTGGGGCACTTACAGTATTTGCTTGGACATGGTGTTATCACATCCACATGTCAGAGGACAAAGTGACTTACATACCTAATACAACCATCAATAGTATTCAGAGGTATACATTTCCCATGGGCACTTCAAGGCACATGGCAATGGGAATGGAGGATGAATTATTTTATTGGACAGTGGAGTGAATATTTAAGTACAAAAATATAATCTACCTTAACAATTTATTAGAGTTAATTATAAGTATAAACAATTCCTTTATTTAGCACATATACTTATTGATTCCTGCTATGTACCAGAAATAGCCAAAAGGCAGAAACAAAAAATAATCAAATAAGTAAGCAAGTTTCAGGGCATCTAAGTTGTAAGAAGAAAATAGAACTGGGTGTGCGATAGAGAGGAATAAAGAAAGGGGATCTATCTCAATATCTGGATTAAATATTGACCAACTCTGTTTATCTTTTCCTCAGAAGTTAGTCTGTCCTTATATATTTTCAGTGACTGGAAAGAGAATTAACATCAAGATTAGTTTACCTTTGGCACATATTTGGTGCTAGCAATCTTCAATTGGACAACTGTACCTCCCAATCAGGATACCTTTGAAGGTCGAAATTCCCATACAAGGTATATATGAGGAGAAAAGGAGATGAGCAAGCCCTGAATACACAGCCTCATTTGCCTTTTCTCCTGCTCCAGCCAAGATTCCAAGTAGTTGAAGTTTCCACAAAGTCATCACTGAGAGAATATAACCAGAATCTTGTATGTATGTGAATTTGCATTCATATAAAAAAGTCAAACTTGGCTATTACCTTAAAGTGGTTCCAGGTTACAATGGCCCCAGAGTGGCTCAAGCAAGCAGAAATCTTTTGGTGGAACTCATCCTCAGATCAAAGGATTTCTGTAAAAGAAGATGAGCTATCTGAATATAAGCTCAACATTCAAAATTATATGCATTTAAGTAAACCAATTACCAATGAGTGAGAACTGGATGGAAAGAGAACAACAGAATGAGAATACCAAGGACATAGGTCATTTATTTGTAAGGTGAAAATAAATGAGTTTAAATTATTTAAATAAATAAAAAGGGAATCAAAATGTTAATGTATAAGTTTAATAAAGAAAATTTGTAAAACTAAAAATGTGACCACTGAAACTAAAATCTCAAAGAACTATAGACAGATACAAATATGATTAAAAACTCATTAGCAATCAAGGGTCTTGAAATCAATAATACAATGAAATACCATTCTGTGCCCATTTATTTAAAAGTATTAAGAAGTTGGTCATACCAAATGGACATATCTTAAAAATAGCATAAACACAAAAAAATCTTAAAAAGTATGTTTTCATTTATATGATACTCCAGAATAAGAGCCAGCAAACTAATGACCGAAGGCCAAATCCAAGCCCTTGCCTGTTTTTAGTTTTATTGGAACACAGCCAGACCTACTTGCTCACATTTTGCCTATGACTTTTCATTCTATAGTGACAGAGTTGAATATTTGCAACAGAGACTTTATGGCCACAAAGCCTAAAATAGTAACTATTTGTTCATTCACTGAAAAAGTTTGCTGATCCCTGTTCAGTGGAGAAAGAATCAAATCTATAGTAACAGAAAGCATATCAGCATTTGTGTTGGTCCATGGGTAATAGAGGTATTGATTGGGAAGGGGTACAAGAAATATTTATGGTGTCGAAAATGCTGAATATCTGCATTATATTGGTGGCTTCCATATTTGTCAAAAGTCGTTTAACTATATACTTAACATGGTGAATTTGATTGTATGTAAATTATATCTCAATGTAGTCAATTACAGAACAAGGGAATGGGAGATGTGGCTCAAGCAGCTGAACGCTTGCTTCCCACATGGGAGGTCCCGGGTTTGGTCCCCCATGCCTCCTAAAAACAAAAACAAACAACAGGCAAACAAATGAAAAAACCAACTCAGGAGAGCCTATGTGGCTCAGTGTTTGAGCCCTGGCTTCCCACATACAAGGTCCCAAGTTCAATCCCTGCTCCTAGTACCTCAAAAAACAAACAAACAAAAAAAAAAACACACACACACACAAAAAATCAACAACAACAAGGAAATATTATACACAAAATTCACATACTTGGAGTTGAGGGAGGCAGAGGGATAGAATAGGGTTTGGAACAAAGACAGATAAAACTTATTTTCAATAGTTTACTTATTAGGTTTGCTGTTGAGCGTATTGAGTTCATTATATATTAAATGAACCAACAAAATTGGTAGTTTCATTGCTAACTTGGCAAGTGTTCTTAACATGAATGAGTGTTGAATTTTATTCAATTCTTTTTCTACACCTACTTGGAGGAATAATTTAAAAAATCTCCTCTGTATGTGTGATTAATAACACTGATTTTACTGTTAAATCAAATTTGCTTTCCTGTAATAAACACCACTTGGTAACAGTATCTTAATTCTTTTATATCATTTAATCCTTTTACTAATTTTTAAAGGAATTTTGCATACAGTTTCATAATAGAGCTTATTTTATAATTTTTTGTGTACTGAAAATTCTTCTCAGGTATGATAAATTATTTCTGTAAATGAGTTGCAGCAGAAGAGATTATCATTTTTTCTTTTTCAAACCTCTCAGAGTTGGTACCTTAGTTTTTTAAAAACTTCACCAATAGAGTCATCCGGACCTGAGATTTTCTTTCTGAGTATGTTTTAATTTAGTATCTTACACACTCACCAGGTTAGCAAAAACATAAATATCTGAAAATATCTGAAAATATCTGAATTTTGTGAATAATATAGAGCCATAGGAAATCTCACACTTAGCTGATATAAATTGGTAAAACTACTTTAAAAAACAATTAATCATAATTCATCTGAACTGTAATTCAAGATTTCAATAGGATAAATCTGATTTCAGCTCAATTCATAGCTCTTATTATCAATAGAGATCTTTTATAAGGAGATCTCTGTGTTGCAAACCTTTAAGGAATTTTACAGGGCATTGCTTACTTCATTATGTAAAAAATTGTGAGTGTACTTTTCAGTTACAAAAACCACTGAATTCACATATTTGATTAATTTTTATGTAATTATTTCAGATAATGTTTCTGGCCCTGAGTGATATTTTTTCTCAACATCCTGGATTTAATGTCCTCATTTGTAAAATTAGGAGTTTACAGGGAATTGATTTCCTTTAGACTATATAGACTTGCTTTAGTCCAATTTGTAACTAGAAACATTGTTTCCTCAAAAAAACATGTAATTATAATTTCTTAAAATTATTCAATAGCCTTCACCTTTATAATTGAGATAAAAGCAATGGAAAATTTCTTAGACCTAAGGTCATTTTGAAATGTTGATTTTTAAGTCAAACGACAAATTTACCCCTCACCCATGCCACTCTAGTCTCTGAACAGCATCATAAACTCTATTCTTTATTAATTTAAGGTCATTCTCATTTTTCATTTATTCCAAAATCCTACTAATATTAGTTTTCTTATAATTTTCTAAAAGAACATGCAAGCGCAAATTAAAACACAAAACTCATTTTGGAAATTCTCCTTATAGCTATTTCAAACTATTGCTGAATTGAATAGAGAATACGTATATTTTCAGAATACATATTTCTAGTGACAAATAAAGTGGGTCAGGTACATTTTGGAATGTTACAGGCTCTATGCTATTATCATGACCAAGAAAAAGCACAAATATCTGGAGAGCACATACCCATTACTACTGTAAAATAAAATATTCAGCATATGTACATTAAAAAGACTAAGTTGGTTTGATCTTCAATGAGTAGATTATATGTACACATACCTTGTTTTATTACACTTCAGTTTATTATGCTTCCCAGAGATTGTGTTGTTTTACAAATTGAAGTTTTGTGACACTCAGCATCAAGCAAGTCCACTAGTGCCATTTTTCCAACAGCATGTGCTCACTTCATGTCTCTGTGTCACATTTGGTAATTCTTGCACTATTTCAATTTTTTCCTTATTATTATACATGTTACGGTGATCTGTGATTAGTGATCTTTGATGTTACTGTTGTAATTGTTTTGGGGTGTCACAAATTGTGCCCATATAAGACAGTGAATTTCATCAATAAATGTTTGTTCTGACTGCTCCACCAACTAGCTGTTCCCACATCTCTCTCCCTCTCCTTGGGCCTCCTTATTCCCTGAGACACAGACTTATTGAATTTAAGTCAGTTAATAACCCTACAATGGCTTCTAAGTGTTCAAGTGAAGGGATGAATCTCACGTATCTTACTTTAAACTGAAAGCTAGAAATGATTAATCTTAGCGAAGAAGGCATGTTGAAAGCCGAGATAGGCTGAAAGATAGACCTTTTTCGCCAAACAGTTAGCCAAGTTGTGAAGACAAAGGAAACGTTCTTGAAGAAAATTAGAACTGCTACTCCAGTGAACACATGAATGATAAGAAAGCTAAACAGACTTATTGCTGATATGGAGAAAGTGGTTAGTGGTCTGGATAGAAGATCAAATCAGCCACAATATCCCCTTAAGCCAAAACCTAATCCAGAGCAAGGACCTAACGCTCTTCAATTCTATTGAATGCTGAGAAGGGTGAGGAAGCTGCAGAAGAAAAGTTTGAAGCTAGCAGAGGTTGGTTCATGAGGTTTAAGGAAAGAAGCCATCTTTGAAACACCAAAGTGCAAAGTGAAGCAGAGGGTGCTGTTATCCAAGTCATTCAAAAGATCTAGCTAAGATAACCAATGAAGGTGGATATACTAAAAATAGGTTTTCAATAGAGAGGAAACAGCATTTTAATGGAAAACGATGCTGTGATGGTTAGGCTAATGTGTCAACTCAGCCAGGTAATTGTGCCCAGTTTTTGGTCAAGCAAGCACTGGGCTAATTGTAATACAAGGACATTTATGGACTTTAGTCATCGGTGAGTTTACTGCATAGATAGCTGATTACATCTGCATCAACCAGGGAGACTGCTGTCAGCAATGAGTGACGCTTTATCCATTCAGTTGAATGCCTGAAAAGGGGAAGTGATTTCAGCATTCAGAAAGAATTTCCCAGTTCCTCTTTGGACAGCCAATATCTCCCGGAAATTCATCAAGGACCTTCATTGGACTTTCATCAGAGCCCCTGGTTTGCAGCCTGCCTATGGAACCTGGCCTTGTGCATCCCCACGGTCATGTGACAGACTCTTATAAAATCTCATAAGATTTACAGATATCTCCTGTTGATTCTGTTTCCCTAGAGAACCCTGACTAATACAGATGCCATCTAGGACTTTCATAGCTAGAGAGGAGAAGTCAATGCCTGGGTGAATCTCTTGTTAGCGGCTAATGCAGCTGGTGACTTTAAATTTAAGTCAATGCTCATTCACCATTCTGAAAATCTGAGGGCCCTTAAGAATGATACTAAACAGACTCTACCTGAGTTCTACAAATGGAACAACAGTGCCTAGATGACTGCGAATCTGTTTAAAAAATAGTTTACTGAATATTTTAAGCCCACTGTTGAAACCTACTGCTCAGAAAAAAAGATTTCTTTCAAAATATTACTGTTCATTGACAATGCACCTGGCCACCCAAGAGCTCTGATGGAGATTTATAATGAGATGAATGTTGTTTTCATGCCTGCTAACACAACATCCATTTGTAGCCCATGGATCAAGGAGTCATTTCAACTTTCAAATCTTATTATTTAAGGAATATGTTTTGCAAGGCTATAACTGCCAAAGATAGCATTTCTTCTGATGGATCTAGACAAAATAGATTGAAAACTTTCTGGAAAGCATTAACCATTCTAGATGTCATTAAGAGCATTCGTGTTTCATGGGAAGAGGTCAAAATATCAATATTCATGCAGGTTTAGAAGTTGTTGATTCCAACCCTCATGGAGGGCTTTGAGGGGTTCAAGACTTCAGTAGAAACAGCAAGAGAACTAGAATTAGAAGTAGAGCCTGAAAATGTGACTGAATAGCTGAAATCTTATGATAAAACTCTAGTAGATGAGGAATTGCTTCTTATGGATGAGGAAAGAAAGTTGTTTCTTGAGAATGAATCTACAACTAGTGAAGATGCTGTGAACATTGTTAAAATTATCACAAAGGATTTAGAATATAACATAAATGTATTTGATAAAGCAGTGGCAGAGTTTGAAAGGATGGACCCCAATTTTGAAAGAATTTCTACTCTTGGTAAAATGCTATCAAACAGCACTGCATGATACAGAGAAATATTTTGTGAAAGGAAGAGTCAAAGTGGCATATTACATTGTTGTCTTATTTTAAGAAATTGCCAAAGCTACTCCAACCTTCAGCAACCACCTCCCTGATCAGTCAGCAGCCATCAACATTGAGGCAATATCCGCCACCCAGAAAAGGATTACAACTTGTTGAAGGCTCAGATGATGGTTAGCATTTTTAGCAATAAAGTATTTTTAAGTTAAGGTTTGTACATTGCTTTTTCAGACATAATGCTATTGCACACTTAATCGACTAAAATATATTGTAAACATAGCTTTTATATGCACTGGAAAATCGTGTGATTAGCTTTATTGCAATTTTCGGTTTTCTGAATAACTTGCTGCATCTTCTACATCAACACTGCAATATCTCTGAGGTGTGTCTCTATAAAGCCTAATGCAGAAAGCAAAATTATTTTGCTGTTATTTTATTAACTATTCAATAAAATTAATTAAAATGTAGTATTTAAAGAGCATCTTAGATTATAGATCGACATATTTTACATGAAAGTTTGGCATTATAGACTAATAAAAACTGGCATTTTCAAAGATTGTACCCGCAAAAATTACTAATACAATTAGTTGAAATGTTTAAAGTTACCAGCAAAATAAAATATATTTAACATGAGATAAAATAAGAATATAATTTTATAAAATTAATTTTCATTGAATTAAACACTTATGATCTTTTAGAACATTCTTAATTTAACCAAAGCATCTTATATGATATTACATTTTTAATTACCTTCTTCTTAAACACGCAAACATCACTGGAGATTTATTTTTATCGAGTCACCAAGAAACTAAACTTTTCTAGTTGGAGTTATGATTACTGGCTTCTGTGAGAGCTAATAATTCCTCCAAGGACTTAGGAAATTAGAATCTCATTTAAATTCTGATAATGTGAATGGAAATAAATGACACTGAAGAGAACTAAAGAGATCAAATTTACATTGGGAGCCTTGTAAATGAATTCCTTTAAGACCCGAAATTAAGAGCATGTTGAAATGCAACCTTTATTCATGAATGTATAGCAGCTTGCTTTATTATTAGTGATTTTGACTAACAATATCCATACTTTGGCCCAAATTTAGGAAAATCTGAATTGAAAAATATCGTGGAAAGGACCTAAATATATCATTTTTAGAGCAATACTGCTTAATTAAAACATAGAGAAATATTAGTCAAAATTTAAAAGGCCAGCAATTATTCACAACATTTTCAAGGATGAACTGAAGTGCAATGAATTTCAGTTTTTATATTAGTCGCACCATTAAAAGTAGTAAAAGCAGAAAATAATTTGAGTGATATTCAGTCATATCTCATGCAAACAAGAATCAAAACAATATAACAAAGAATATGGGATAGAAAAGAACAAAAGTTAAACTGCAGTGAATTTGCAAGTAATATGAATGTTTGCATTAGGAAAACAAATATCTACAACTAAAATTTTAGAATAAGGAAGTTTAGATAGTTTGATAAATATATGATAAATATTTTTAAAGTAAATTGTTCTTACAGGACAGCACATACAGGTTGTATTTTTAAAAGATACATTTAAAAATATAAAACATTTCTTACAAAAATCTAGCAAAATATGTGAATGACATTTATTTGAAACGTTTTTGAAGACTTTTAAAAGACAAAAAATTAGCTACATTTAAAAAGTTAAAAGAAACAGATAAAATTATACTATTTTATTTAACCTACTATATCTAAAATATAATTATTTTCACATGTGATCAATATTAAAAATATTAATGAAATGTTTTGCATTTTATCCTACCAAGTCTTAGAAATCCAGTGTGGATTTGGCACTTAAAGCACATCTCAATGTTTACTTCAAGTGCTCAATAGCTGCTCAATAATCAACAGCACAATTCTGAAGGCTTACTGTTAGCTGGAACATGTACATGATGTTACTTATCTATGTTGTCTAGATTTTCTTATAGCATGGTATTTGGTTTAAAGGACAAGAATTCTGAGAGAGAAATAAAGAAGTTGAAAACTGCCTCTTCTTTTATCTTGGAAGTCACAAAACATCACTTTAAATGTGCTCGATTGTTCACAACAGTCAGTTTGCATAGGTTCAAGAGTAAATGTGTATTGCAATCAATAAATGCATTTTGTAATTTCTTTAGCAGTGACTATTCAGTGGGTAGGACTAAAGGCCGAGGGTAAAAATTGATTGCTAATATTCTCTTACCTTCATGCTAAGTGATGAGAAATGTGCATTTAGAAAAGGAATGATAGTTTAAAGGAATAGGAAAGGTTAAAGGATTTAACGTATTAGCACACATGCAACCACTCATTTCTGCTTTATTACAAACACTGCTAATAGATCTTTCTGGCTGAGCCCTGACCTCAGCTTCAGAATCCTCAGTGCAGTACTCCCACCAGCCACTATCAAGTAGTATTAGAATATTTATAAAAATAGTTTCCATCCCTGGATTAGAAGTTGTAATGCATTTAAGAATTGGTATAATGGGATAGACCATGCAGAAGTAGGAAAAAGGAATTTATTTTTATAGTATAGGATTTTATATTTGAGATTTTTGAAGTGGAATAATTCAAGATGGCAAGAACAAAAATGTGATATGCAATATGAGTTGCTAAAATAGAATGGTTCCATCAATAAACACCAAAGGCTTAAAAGTTCCACATTCACTTGGCAGGAGACATCAGAGGTTGTACAAGTTTAGCCCAAGATCCAAGTCTAAAAGGTACATTAATGTTAGTAGGTGATGGCTTTAAGAACAAGACTAAGACAATGTTCAAAGATGGTATATGCTGCAGAAGAGTAGAAAATTTAAAAATAATAATATAATATTTTGAAGGTATGTGGGAGAATAAACAAAATCTGGTCTGAACTTTAGTTCAAAATAGTGATTGCAAAGAAAAAAGAAGGCTTTTCTTGAGACTATTATATGCAAAGCAGTATTTTTTAGGACAAATCTATCATTTTCAATTAGTATTAGGAAATTGAATAGAGTAATGATGATGAAATAATGGAAAATGTTAATGACTGCATTTAATTTTTTCACTGCATGTCTATCCAGTAGGTTGTCTCATAACCACATATAAATGAGAAAATTAAGGTCAAAGAAGTTAGCTACGCTCTTGTGAAATAACGATATCACACTCTTAGGAAGCAGTTAAGTTGGGATTCCAATGCCTGTGATCATAATAATCACTATCCCACGTAAAACATTGCAAAACTTAGAAGATTTTACCACCCTGCTAGTTACTTTAATAATATTTAAAAGAGAAGTTACTCCCTTGTCTCAACCTCTTTTGTTCTCTACCAGATCCTCTTCTTAGAAGATACACATTCTATATTACTCAGCATCATTCATGTTAAAAGGCCGTAGTTGGTAGTCATTTTCATTTTATAATCCCATGGAGTTCCACCTATTCAATAATCCATATGTGTATATAGTATATTATTCTCCTAATGAAGACTCCTGCTAATATATTCCCTGTTAAAGATATTTATTTTCAGCATTTTCCAAAGACTCCCCATGTCCAAATATATCTTTTAAGGATACAGAATGCAGTAATATAAACTTAAAACACTAAAAATCAAACCAAATTAGAGGAATAATTTAACAAATATGTTTTGGTTCTTGTGTAAAAAGTCAGGATACCAGACTTCTTTTTCTATTCCTTAAGCAAATTACACCTTCCTTTATTGCAGTGTTTATTAATTACATCTCAGAGGCAGAAAGTAGTAAGTACTCTATTAGTTGTTCATTTTCTTCTTACTTAACTTTTCATATAGCTGATTGATATAATTTTAGTTGGGTGATAATCATTCCAAATCAAATACCTTTCGTAAAATTTGTTTTTTCAGTTTCTCCAAAGACATGCATGTATTGTATACTTGATGATGCGACCATAAATAATGTGGAAATATATGTATTTTGTAAATGAATCTGTCTTCATGATTACAAACAAGAAAACTAATAAATGGTAAATACTTTATATAAAATCCTCACATAATTCTCTTAAATGTACTCATCTATTCAGGAGTTAAATCACTTTTTATCTTGTCATTACATGACCAATCGGTTGTTTGTTGTTTGATGCCAAAAATTATAGTTAAGTGTAAGACATTTGATTAAATTATATAAAATCTACTTCAGAAAATATACCTGGTAAAGTCTTGCAACAACCACAATAGTATTTTAATGATAGTAACTGAAATTGGACCTGTGAGGACTTTTAGATTTCTACTGCCATATCATGGAGTGTAAGCTCCTGTTAATATGGTTTACAAAGCACACAGTGACCATTTTGGTATCTCTTGACAGACTGATTTAATGGTGATTTCATTTCTGCCCAATAATGACACCATTTAGCTATATTTACATGGGGTATTTTACTAATATAAATATTATGAGCAAAACAAAATTTAATTAAAAAATGAAAGGAGCCTAAAAAAAGAGAGAGAAAATAAAAGCAAATGATGATCACAGATCACATTCTTTCACATATCTGGGTCCAATATTAGGCAGCATAGAAAAGTGAAAAATAATAGTCCCAAACTGGTATTTTTAGATAGGTCCACTAACCACTACTCTGAGCTTGTTCAAATCATTTTCTTTTCTGAACTTCAATTTCTTTATCTATAAAACGGAGTTTATTTCCCATCTCTCCTTTACACTACTCCTCAAGGCATTCTGTGAGTTAAAATAAAATTATCTATAAGGCAGTGCTTTGAAAAAATTGTAAAATATTATTTATAATACACTTTTTATATGCAGATTACATTGATCATTTTCTAGACTAGCAGTCCTTAAAAAAGTTTAAAAATAAAAATATAACTGCCAGAACAAAGGAAACAATAGTTTATTCAGCGCTAAGCTCTCAATCTAGTTAATCATGTCCAGTACACGATACCCACGCAGAGCTTGCTTCTTACTCTCTGACATATGGAAGAGGAAGATAATAGATTCTCAATAAACATTTCTTAAATTAGAGAATGAAAGGCATTTTAATATTATACAATGACAAAGTGACATACATCTAAGAGATTGTTGTAATAATAAAAATATAAAAAGCCATTAAGAATAAAGAAATTGGCTATTTACAGGAATAAAGGATTATAACATGAAAATTGTTTACAAATATTTACAGGGCAGTCAAATGGAAGAAACGTCAGATTTATTTTATGTCTCTTTAGAATAAGCAATGGAAAATATTGAATAGAAGTCAGAGAAAGGTTGATTTCCTGCTCCATAAAATAACAATTATTGTAACTGTTCAAAATCAGGTATGTTTTCTCATGAGTGAGTTTATTTGCCTAATATTGGAGGGGTTAAATAAAGAGTGTATAACAATTTGTTAGGAATTAACAAATTGGTTATTTAGGACAGGAAAGTGGTGAAGTAGGCAGGACCTAGAGACAGACTGTCTGGGGTCCAAGCCCCAGTCACAGAAGGGTACTAACTCTGTGATGTAGTAAATGCCATGTGCATTTGCTACAATGCACATCGAATGACTGGGGATCTTGCTAAAATGCAGCTTCTGATTTCATAGGTCTGGGGCTTGGGATTCTGCATTTCTCTAAGAATCATATGTCGTTCTTTGAGTAATAAGACATATAGCAAATTTTCAAATTTCTCTCTACTTCAGTATTCTATATTCTATAAACTATAGAATGCTTGTGAGTATTAAATGCAAAAACCTCCACAAAAATGAATTTATGTGAGAGTGTTAAACACAGAGTGCTTTCTCTTAGTATTATTATTTTATTATTAGGGTAAGACTTCCTTGTAAAAATCTATGAAACTATGATCTAAATTTTTTTGAAGACTGAAATACACATTTTATGACATCTGTCGAAGATAACACCGGAAAGAAATGTGATGACTTAATAGCTACATATTTCCTCCTTAATATAATGCCATTGTGTTTACTCAGCACCAACATCTTTTATATAGGCTTAATGCATATTAGTCTCACAATATTAGAAGAAAAAAAACTATGTTTCTTAAAATAACTGCTGCTACTACATTAAGACTGGCAAATGTTAATATAGAATAAATATCAGAGGAATAGAAATCATTTTGCAAAGAAAAAGAAAAATAGCCACACCTATGTCAATTGATGAAAAGCAATCTTCAATAGATAATACATACTATGTTAATGTATGTAAAGTCTTTATATTGGAAAATATATAATTTCTTCTCAGAGTCTTCCATACATTCAGCATAATCACAATAAAAATTCTAAGAGAATTTTTTATGGTTCTTGACAAGCTACTTCTAAATTTATGCGTAATTTGTATGTAATTTCTTTTGAATAAAATAAGAAAGGCAAATAGCTTTACCAATAATCAATGCATATAATAAAGGAATAATTTGAATAATGATACATTAATGTATGAAATCACAAACAGACAAATAGAACAGAAAATGGAGGCCTCCATTCCATTGTGTGGAAAAAATATAGTGTAGGATGGTCATTATGTTTTGCTGCTTATCCTCTGATACTCCTTTATATATTTAGAGAAATCTATATGAGTCTTTATATCCAGGGAACTTTAGCTTTATATCTATTTTTATTATTTATTTTCAAATACATATGGGATCACATAGTTTTTGTTTAACTTAAAAGCCATTAACATACTGCTAAAACTGGAAACATGTATTCCAAAAATGTTAGGTGTGATAATTTCTGGGTGCTGAAAACATTTAGAACTTGTCTACTTATTTGTATTTTTCTGCATTTTCCCCATATTTCAGCTTATAAAAAAACAACATGCTTTTAAAAATATAGAAAGACAGATGAAAGAGCTGCCACTTCTTTTACAAAACTTTTCAACTGCCTAAATAGGAAACATGGGAAATCTAAAAAGATAAACACTAGGTGACAAAAAAGTATCAGAAAGACTCTGTAGGTGGATCAAATAGTAGAGCATATGGAGAACACACATATTTAAAGAACAGCAGACAATGCATTTTTTTCCAGTAGAAAAATAGTAGCTAGGAAATTTGACAATTTGCTAAACTGAATGGTTCCCAAATACAGCAAATGAGAACAATGGTACAATTCCTTGTTGTTATATTTTATGTTAAGAATAGATTAATTTTTATAAAGCATATTCAAGAGGAAAATTTAAATTAGGAAGATGTGTAGAGGCACAGAAATACAAGTTGATAAGCCGCCCATCAGATAAAGCAGCTATTCATGAGGCTAGTCAAAGGCCAAAAGAATAATAAAATTAAAAATAAATAATTTCAGTATATAAGTTACTCAGATGAGTAATAAAATTAATAAATTTAAGGTTAAGTATTCTATTGGAGTAAAACATACAGAAGAAAAAATTACAAATTATAAATGCATAAATCTTGTCTAATGTGATTTAGGAATTAGCAAATATCTGGAGAGGGAAGGCAGCAGAAGATATCTGGCTCACCTTAATTTGTATGTGCTTTATTTTCTTTCTGTGATCTTGAAACCTCATGCCCTAGCTGCCTTGGTTGCTCCCAAATGCCTTTAACCAGCTGTTTTGTTAAATTATTATTTTATCCACATTTAGTAGCTGCTGTTGTTAGAAATGTTATTCTGTGACAGTAGAAGTGTCTGGTTAATGTTTTAAGAATTCGAAAGTAAACATGATCCAAATGTAAAATATGGGATCAACTTAATTACTTACATGGTATAATTATGTCAATTAATTATATATACGCAAACAAAAAGTGATAAAAAAATAATGGGAGGTAAGATTCACCATAGGGGAAAATTGGTTGATGTCCAATGTTCAGCTCCAAATAGTTTGAAGGCATAATCAGATTTAAGCAATTTAGTGCAGTGAAATACAGGTATTCTATGATGACTTGGAAGTGCCTAGTTACCTGAAAATCAGTATACGGATTTTATAAGTTTTCAGAAGAAAATAAAAGAGATAAATTCACTTCATTGTGCAATACATAACAAGACAGTCCAACGAGTACATAGTTCAACTGTTTTTGTAAAAATCCCTTAACTGCATGCAATCTGAAATGTTTTAACCTACCAAACTGGAAGAAATTTGCTGATTTTATATAAAAGAAAATATGATGGCAAATATTCAACATTACTCAAATCAATTCAAGTGAAACAAGCAAGGAGGCATAATCTCAAAACTCTTCATGGAAAACTGGAAAATAAGAATCAACGTGAATGGCAATGATCCGAAAGATATGATGATTATTGTAATAGTTTTGGCAAAAAAAAAAAAAAAAATCTCCAAGAGGTAAAATAAAAAGGTATGATCTTTTTGGTAACTGTTGTCAAATATCTGGATTGATATAACATAGGAAGGGAGAGAGAGAGAGAGAGAAAGAGAGAGAAAGAGGCAGTGGGCTAGGGTTTCATATTCTCTGACATTTGCAATCTTAAATTTCCCAGCAAAGTAATGAAAAAAGAAATCAAAAGATGTTAATATTCATAGAATATTAATTTTTTTTGAAAAAGGAAAGAAAACATTGAAAAATTTTAATAAAATCCACATCTTTTTGATTGACTATGAATATATCATAAAGTTTAAGAAATAATTTAGTATAATCATTCCACTTCTAATAATAAGCAAAGCAGATTGTTAATTGAAATTTGAAGTTATTTTATGAATCCTAAAATGAAAAAGATTATGTTCTTGAACTAATCCATTCTTGTAGGTGTGGGGCCCTTCTTTTTGGACTATGTCAGTAAGGTGTGACTCAGGTTGAGTCTCTGGCCTCTTACTGGAGCTTTATATAAACGGAGATACAGAAAGAGACACACTCAGAGAAAGGGAGCCACTATTTTTGACCCTGCTATGTGAGAGAGAGGACTCCAGTTTCGCTCACAGTTGCAGAAAGACAGAGAAGACCTGAGAGGCTGAGAGAGGAGGTTTGGAAGGAGTTAAGCCACATGCCTGATGATGCACCACTGGGCTCTGGAAGATAGTGAGCTCAAAAGGGAAGGCAGGGACCTCGGCAGATAGCAGCTGCCATCTTGCTTCACCATGTGGCAGGACACCAGGAGCATCAGTAGCTGACTTTGGTGATCCCTGATACTGCTTTGATTTGGACATTTCATGGCCTCAAAACTGTAAGATTTAATGACATTTCAAGGAAAATGTCATTAAAGTGATAAAAATTCCCTTTATAAAATTTCCATTATGAAAGAAAACCCATTTCTTGTACTTCGCATTG
The DNA here is from genome assembly GCA_029593785.1 of Cabassous unicinctus. Lineage (NCBI taxonomy): Eukaryota > Metazoa > Chordata > Mammalia > Cingulata > Chlamyphoridae > Cabassous > Cabassous unicinctus. Next base: position 4,345 of record JAQZBX010042343.1, on the reverse strand, counting down.
GCAGCTCTTTGGCAAACTAAGACTTTAATCAACATGAAATATTAGTGTATTCCTCAATGAACAGGGAGCAAAATATGGACAGAGTTTCACTAAATGAACATATTACAATCCACAAACTGTGGAGGCATGTCATAATTAAATAAATAATGTAAGCTACATACAACAAAAAGATGGCCTAAGTAGATTATATAACTTGCAGTCATTGCAACAGATGGTCCATATACCTGACCAAAACACCTAATGGCAAAAATTATGTCTTAATAAAAATTAGGGAGTATTGTTGGAATTTTGTATGTAATTAGTGTACTTACTTCCCTCTAAAATTCAGTATTAATGACAAACTTCAAAGCTCATATTTGTAAATAGCAAAACAATCCATCATCTCCTTTCAATGATGTTAAGAAATTCAGTAAATATTAAAGTAACCTGCATAAATTTTAAGTTTATTTCAGAAACACTTTATAATAATGCTCAGTGTTACGTTTACGATACATTTACATATACAATTACATATATAAATTATATCTCTTTAGTTAGTAGGCTTTGTAATTATCAAAGACAACAAAAACAGTTTACTTATTTGGTAAGTCCACAAGCTTTATGTGCATAAATTTTGATATTTTCATTTATACTGCCAAGTACCATACTGCTTGGAATAAAAGTTGAACAGGTTTTACAGTTAAAAATAAATCTGCTAGTGTTACTGAATATTCAATTTAAGTTATTTTACATTCAATTTTACACTATATATTGCATGAAACATTCTTTCAAAATTAAATAATATAAAAGTCTATAATTTAAACAGCTACATACTATAAGTTAAACAAGTATAAATAATTTCTCCTAATTTTTAGGAGCTCTGATTATTAAATTTGGTTGTGTCAATCACTTTCCTTTCCCTATGCAATGATCATTTTAAAAACAATATTAAATATCAAATGCTCAGTTAGCCAATCAAGGAAAATCTTATTAAAGTGATAAAAATTTGTTCTTTGGTAATTCCATTATGATTAACAATGCTGAAGATTTCTGACCTATCCAGTTTCTTATGTATTTTTTAAAAAACATGAAGTAAAGCAAACAAATATACATATTTAGGCATGCATTTTTTTTCTTATGGAAATTACATGAAAACACTATAAAATATTTAACTATGTTTTAAGAAAATAAGGCAGCATTTTGCAACTGTCCACTCAAAATATTCTAAGGGTATCATTTTAGGGTTTTTGATGTCTAACAACTGGCTTCTTAATAAAGAAAAATTGTATAAATAAATATATATAAAATTTTTAATCATTGACTTTTTGCCACAAATGTGGGAAAAAGCAGTTTTTGAAATTACAGGCTGAAAGTGAGTACTCAAAGCAAACTGAGATAGTCTAAAGGAGAATTTGATTAAAATGGAAATTATTAGTAAAAATTTAAGATCTTATGATTGATAAACAAAATAATCAAACAAAACATTTTTGCTTATGAAAGATCTGTGATGTTTATTTGCTAAACAGTCTGTGAATATCGAATATCAAAAGAGTGAAGCGAGCATTTCCTCAATATAAGAAAACACAGTGGAATCTCCTCATCTTGAAAATGGCCCTATTCTTGTAACCAAAGATATTGGCTTTAATAAGAGATTTACTTGAGAAAACGTACCATTAAATTATTGTAGTGTTTTGGAACCTTTCTTCTTATGGATAGGAGCCCCCAAATGGCTGGCTGTCTTCCACAATGAAAAGCCAACAACACAGAGGCAAAAAATGTCCTGATTCATCAAACCTTTTTACAGCAGGATTTTTTGAAATTAATAAGGTGAATTTCACAATGTAAGGAAGATTCCAAGTGCCATTCTTGGCAGCTCAAATTCATTGTGAAGGAGAGAGAGAAAAAAAATTGAATTCCACTCTGTTTTCTCTATTGAAAAGGGGAAGGTCACTCAGCTTATATAAACTAATGGGATATAATGTTAACTATATCCCCACCTCATGTATAAATAATATCAAGTCATAAAGTATTAGGTATTCATTACTAGTGGCTAATAGCAAAATATACTTAATGATATGGAAAAGTACATAACAATATGGAAAAGCAAAATAACTTAGACAAGAGTTTATGTTATAAAAATCAGACTCCCTGAGTTTGAAACCTATCTTTATCACTTTCTATCTTTGTTACTTAACCTTCTATGTATTTAGTTTCCTCATTGTTGAAATAGGATAATAATAGCACCTCAAGTCATCTTGAGGATTTAATTAGCTAGTCCATGTAAAATGCATGAAAGGATGCCAAGCATATAGTATAACTTCCTTAGTCTTGTTTTAAATGACAAAATAAGATGCAGCTATAAAGAATGAGTTAAAGGAAACACTTGAGTAAGAGGGATGATTTTTGAGTGGTAGTTTATGGGTGATTCTGATTGTCTTCTTTGAATCCCTTTGTCTCCCACATCCAAAGAAAAAAAACCATAGACAACACTCTTTCTCCCTCCCTCCCTCCCTCTCTCTCTCTCCCTCCCTCTCTCTCTCTCCCTCCCTCTCTCTCAGCGATTACATATATAAATTATATTTCTTTAGTTAGTAGGCTTTGTAATTATCAAAGACAACAAAAACAGTTCACTTATTTGGTAAGTTCACAAGCTTTATGTGCATAAATTTTGATATTTTCATTTATACTGCCAAGTACCATACTGCTTGGAATAAAACTTGAACAGGTTTTACAGTTAAAAATAAATCTGCTAGTTAAAAGTAGAGTTACATTCCTTATCAGTAACCACACCCACTCTCCTCTCACATCAGCTTCTAAAAGTCCTTAAGCCAGTAATATTTATTCCAGCTAACTGTTCATATGGAGTCTGTAGAACAAATCCAAATTGAATCTCCTTTTCCTGGAAATCTCCAGGCCCAAATTTGCCAGCCCCCTCCCCTTCCTTCAGAAGGAAGTGAATAAGCATATCCCACACAGGTGTGGAGTTCCACTGGTTTTACAGCAGTTACAGTTTTTCAGAATGTGGCTTTCACTGAGACAGATGCTCATAGGGAGCAATTTTTAAAATATTACACTGACTCTATGGACCACTCAGGAGATCATATCAGACATGTATTAAACAAAATGCTATTCAAAAAAAACTGACACAAATTAGGCCCTGGGGTAGCTGAGAGGGCATTTGGTTTATTACCCATCCTCTCATCCAAAGGCTAGTTTCCTGAAGTTGGTCTCAACTTTGCCTTCAATCAGCCATGAATATGACCTATGCCTAACGGGCTCCTAAAGGCTGCATAAGTATGGCTCCTACTGATTCCGTGAAAATGCCAGAGGAGCCAACATGGTAGGTAGTCAATGGCTCTATTTCAGGGCTCACAATGCTAAATGATTTCTACCACCCCATGGCAAAATTGCCAAAGATACAGAATATCCCACAAATTAGAAATACATTCCAATTCTTCTCATGAGAATGTTTATTTAAACTATTAAAGAAGTAATTCTTGCAATGTAATCAACATTTGTTATCTTTCCAATTGTAGAGCGTGTCAGTAAATCCATAAGCTGCCAATCTGAGGTAGCTAACTAAGGTTGGTAAGACCTGGGCACACTAATCAATCAGCGAAGTCTAGGATACAATTGAATCAGTCAAAAAGCATTTATTTTCAAGAAATGCCCTGACACTCACCTTCCCACTTATTCTTTGTAATAATTTCAGTGTGATTTTCACGAAACAGTCACGCCCTACCTCAAATGACTATAGTGGTATATACCAAAAAACAAAGTCAAAACACCTTACCATGATATTAAAAATCTATATACTAAAAATATATCATGGTGTGGCCTCAACCTTATATCAATTTTATATCACATTGTAGAAGAATGAAAACAAAGCTTCTTCTTTCATGATATCATGCTTCACTTCCTAGTCAGGAAAAAAAGTGAGGCCTTAAATATGCTTCCACAATAAGATGTATACAGTTTACATTTTTCCTGTTAAAAATATATTTAGTTCAATTATTGAAGACTTGTTACACTTGTGTAAGCAACATTCAGGCTGTCCTTTTAAAAAACAAAGCATCCCTACCACTAAACAATAGGTGGCAATTTTTACAAGTTCTTCCTCCAATTATTGGAGGTCAATCTCTTCCTGGAATATTCTCAAAAATGAAAGTAACTTTTGATACAGCAATTACTGTTCTTCCAAGTGAATCTAAAATATAATACGGGCCATTCAAGTGTGATGGATTAAAATTAAATTAATTCAACTCCAACTTTTTCACAACTATCCAATGATGTCCTTTCTGAAATGAGAAACTGCTTCTGATATGCTGTTTATTAGTCAGGAAATATTTGACTCACAGTTGATGAC
>JAQZBX010042342.1:0-22054 GCA_029593785.1 Cabassous unicinctus | reverse complement strand
CAAGTGGTCCAATCAAAAGGTTCCTTAACTGAATCTAATACAATCAAAGGACCCCACACCCACAGGAATGGATTAGTTCAAAGAACATGATCTTTTCTGGGATTCACAAAACTTCAAACAGCACCAGGACTTGCCTGGCAGTGGTCTGCAAATTCATTGGTAAAGGCTGGCAGAGCCTAAGGCCATGAGTGCTGTCATCATTACTAAGGAAGCCACAATCATTGATGTTGCTATTCACCATAAGAAAGAAAAAGAGAATTCGTTTCATATTTTACACATTGTTTCTTTCCCTTTCCCTCTCATTTCCCACAGTCTTATCTTTTCTTTGTTTCTTATTTTGGCTCCAAAAATTCTTTTACTTTTCTATTTTGTCAATTCTGATGTTACTTAATTCTTAAATATGGTAAAGCAATAAAAAGAAAGCTGGCTGATTGACTCAGAGTGGTGCCAAAAATGTATGTATGGAATGTTAGGGCATGCTTTATTGAATAAGCAGAAATTTAGTTAATCTCCAAAGGAATCCTTCCCCCCCACCCCCACTTCCACTGCTGAAATTTCACATCCTCTAATCCTAGTAGCTAAATGCTCCCCACACTGGCATATCTTCCACTCTGCATATCCTAAACTGCAAATCCATAACTATTGAGTTACTGAAAATGGTACAGTTCAAAGGCCTGGGAGAAATTTTGCTCTATGGGAATATATGCATTTTAAACATATGTTTATTTCAAAGTTCCTATCCTGATTTCCTTTCTTGAAAAGTTTGATTTTCATTAAACATGAACAGGGAATTATGTGTGCCATATTTTTTAACTTAGTTAATTTGAAGATATGCACTTAAAAAAGAAAATCTATCAGATTTTTGGTTGATAGTAATACCATCCTAAGCTCCAAGCAAAGAATCAGACCTGATTAGAAACCAAGGCATTCATATTTCAGTCCTGAGTGTAAAGCATAGGAAATTCAATTTTTCTGGAGGACAAAAATTTAGCATTCATACCTAAACTGTGTAAGAGGAAATAAAAGCCTGCCTAGAAAGCCATTGTTTGCAACACTACGAGGGACCGCTATGTACTCTAAATGTCCTTCATGTGTGAGGGAGTCAGTGTGATTTGCACTGTGTGGTTTTGCTTTTGTTGGTTATTTTGTTTTGTCTGAAGGCTTTTTTTTTTTGCTTTTATTTCTCCATCAAAAGAGAGGGAGGTTTGTCTGAAAATAAGCAGGATTGACTCTAACTAGCATGACCTGCTCCAGGTAGCCAAAAGTGTATTGCTTGGTGACTGTTCTATCATTCCAGGTGTTGATTCACAGACATCACCCCTCTTCTGTTTTACACAGGCATGGCCAGACACAGCTGCCTCTCATATTGGTGAGAAAGCTTCTTGGCTCTGACCAAACTGAGGCAACAATGCTTGGTAGTCCAACAAGGAAGCATCCATTAGCTTGATGGCTTGGAGGTCTAATTATGACTTCAGGTGATCCTGAAGTCCTGGAAGGAAATCAGGGAGCTTTCTGTGTCTCTGTTTCATCTGCCTCCAAGCAGAGGTGGTAACAATGCCAATCTTTGCTCACATCCCCGCAGGAAGAAATGATTATTAAAAATTACAAAGCAGAATGTAGGTATGATGACATAATTGTATAAACTAATACAAATAAATGTTGAATGTGTGCTTTAGGATTTGGTTCAGCTGTATATGGCATGACAAACAACAACAAAAGAATGGTAATTCAGACAAAATGAAAGAAGTAATAAAAAATCTGGAGTTAGAGAGGCCCAGGCTGGAATGGTGCCTCCATAGAGACTTTGGGGGCCAATGCTTCTTTTTGTTTCTCCCACTTCAGCACTTGACTGCCATCTCATGGTCTGATATGGTTGCCAGAGCTCCAGCCATTACATTCATGGTCCAAGCATGAAGGAGTAAGGAATGGGGGAAAGAATAGAATAGCATGCATCCTCCCTTTCATGGAGACATCCTAGAAGTTCTTTACACTTCTGCTTCTATCTCATTGGTCAGACCTTTAGTCAAGGAACTTCCCCCTTTTTTTTTTTTTTTTTTTTTACTATTTATTTTTCATAAGATTTAAAAAAAAATAGAGACAGAGGCCCTGCTGAAAATCAGGGCTCTGTTCCTAAATAAAAAGGGAGGAAGGTGTGTTGTTGGAGTAGGCAGCTAGCAGTCTGACACATTGAGCAACTGTTGCTATGTTTAAAATACAGGGCTAGATGCAGAGGATGCAAAGACATGAGATCAAGAGGGAGAAATAAACATATAAGCACATAGCCATTGTATGTGGCAGCAGTTGTTAACGGTACAAAGATTTCTGAAAAGAACATGAGTCTGTCCAGCTGGGGGTGATCAGAGAAGGCCTCCTAGAGGGAAAGATATTTTATGAGAAGGAGGAAGGAATTTGGATAGTAGGAAGTAGTGGAATAGGGCAAACGTGGTGTAGGGAATGGCATGAGAGAAAGCAGATCATTGTTTGATAATGATGCTTATGCCTGTCATTGGTACATTTTATATTCTGCACGGGTACAAAGAGTGCCCAGGCAGGGAGCAAATGATGCCAATAGTTTGGGTATGTATCTGAATGACATCAGTTTCTCTTTTCACAGCCTATCATCCCATGGGATGGTGGATAAGGAAGAATTCCATTCAACAACAACACACACACAGAGTATCTCTGGCAAAGAGACTTTTTTTCTGTATTTATGATAAAACACCCAAATATGTATCCAAGTGGGATTACCAGTCTGGGTTGGATCCAAGAGACTCTGGTTACCAGAACTATTTCTCATCATAAATCCCCAAACAAGTTGAGTTTTTCACTTCCTCTCCTAATCTGCCATGGAGCACAGCCGAGTTGCTTGAAGTCATCTACTTCTTGGCAGGGACTGCATTTCCAAAATGATGGAGCGATTCTTTTCCATATACATCATTATTATTTCTAGTATAAATATTTATCAAGCACTCACTGTGCAATAGAGAAGAGCTCCTGCTTGGTGGTCTTCCCAGCTGAACAAAACAAACATGAGTAGAAGCAGAGGGAAGAGGTGGGGAGAGAACCTCAGCTGGTGGGAAACAATAGGAATTGATTCCCAACTCCACCCTGCTGTTTTTTTTTTTTTCAAGTTGGATATTATTTGGATTTGACTGCCATATTTCACATATGTAGATTAAGCATCTTTTTATTTATTTAACATACACTTATATAGGGTTTATCCTGTGCCTGACACTGTTCTAAGCTCTTTACAAATTTTTTTTTTAAGATTTATTTTATTTATTTATTTCTCCCCACCCCCTTGTTGCTTTTCACTTGCTGTGTCTGTTCGGCGTCCTTGTTTCTTTAGGAGGCACCAGGAGCTGAACCCGGGACCTCTGATGTGGGATGGAGGTGCCCAATTGCTTAAGCCACCTCCGCTCCTTGCCTTGTTGTGTCTTTCATTCTGTTTTTCCTCCTCACATCTCTTGTTGCATCATCTTGTTGCATCAGCTTGCCGCGCCTGCCCGTCACGTCAGTTCTCTGTCTTCTTTAGGAGGCACCGGAAACCTCTGCCCCTGCTTTTGTTGTGTCTCTCATTATGTTTTTTCTTCTTGTGTCTCTTGTTATGTCAGCTTGCCATGCCTGCCTGTTGCTCCAGCTCGCTGTCTTCTTTAGGAGGCATGGGGATCCAAACCAGCGATCCCACATGTGGTAGGCGGGAGCCCAGTCGCCTGAGCCACATCTGCTTCCCTCTTTACAAATATCAACTCACTTAATCTTTATAGAAAGCCTGTGAAATAGGTGCTAAATGTTATCCTCATCTTACAGATGAGGAAACTGAGGCACAGAGCAATTTGTTCAAAGTTGTTAAATAGAATATGACCCTAAACCAACACTGTCCAATAGAACTTTCTCTGCTGTCAGAAGTATTCTGTGTTTGCATTGTCCAACAGGGTAGCCCCTGTCATAGGTGGTTATTGAGCACTTAAACGTGGCTTGTGTGACTGAGGCACTGAATTTTTTAATTTAGTTTAATTTTAATTAAATATGCGGCTAGACCTCAATGCTCTATATCCCTGTGCTGTGGATTTCTTCTTTTTTTAAAGCGCTAAGGCTAAGGACCTAGGGATTCTTTTGTAAAAGAGAACTCCTGCCTGGTACATTTGCTGTTTAATTGTGATAAACCAAGTGAGATGTAAGTTTATGTGAGAAAATGAACAAATTACTCAGGTGGTACCATTCTCTACTTATTCCCTGGTTATTAAGGAGGACTACAGTCAAGATCTATCTCCAATGAAAGGCCCAACGGCTGGTTAGGTCATGCATATTTGGTAGCACAGTAACATTTTTTAAGAGCAAAGTCACCATTATATTATCTGGTGTCTACTCAGACAGATGGAGAGCAGAACAATGTCAGGTGTGCTGACTTTCTGTGATCAGAACTGAAATTTCCTTTCTCTCTCCTTCCCTTCCCACCCTTCTGCACCTACATTTTACTTGCCTTTCAAGGCTAAACTTGAATGCCACCTCGTCCTTGAAGATTGCCCTCAGTCTTCACCTGAAAGCAACCCATGTCTACATCGTTCCTCTGATACTTAGTAGCCGCTATACTGTGTGCTCCCTATGTAAATCCAAGTCTTAACTCTCCTGCTTAACTCTCAGCACTTTAAGGGCTGGTTTGTCTTTGTATTTATTCTCCATAAACCTTGCGCAAGTTCCTTGCTCACATGCTACAGATTTTTTTAGCTTTGGTCTCTGCTTCCTAGGAAAAGCCTTAGCCTATACTTCTATGATAACATTGTCTCCATCTGGATTGAAAACTGTGATGATAATCCCTCTCCCCCAAAAGACTCTGAATACTTTTAGAGCAACCCCTACTTCATAATAGATGCTCAGTAAACGGTGAAGTACTATTGGTTGAATGAATGCTTATTGTCGGAACTTTGTAGTATATTTATGTCTTTTGTTTAAAACAAAATGGAAACCTCCTCCAATAAAACTGCTCTATACTAGCAAATTAAGCATTAAGTTATATCAAACTAACTTCATCACTTTGTAATATCCTCACAGTGGAAATTAGGGGTTAGGGTGGGGACGTGAGCAAAGCAGAATTATCCCAGAGAAAGAGTACATTTTCTTGCTTAAATTTGCCCAAAGAATACAAGTTATGCAAAGAGAGTTGGATTTTAGTGAACTGCACAGAACCCAGAAGAGAAAAGAAATGTGAAAAAGTGGCAATTAGGCACGATATCCCAATTTTCTGCAAATCTATAAATACAAAGCTCCTCGTTAAGAGAACACTTTTGAGACTTGTAAGAAGTGTGTGTGAAGATTGTTATGACATTAGGTGAGGTGGAAGGAGGAGCAGAGGGGCTGAGATAGAAATAGCTCACTTTAGCAGTCTTTGATTTGTTTTAATTGATTGAGTGCAAAACAAATAGGAGAAAGAGAATGAGGAGATGGCGAAATTGACAAATGTAAAACACTGTAACAGAAATTATTGTGGTTTTGCTTTTAGTAGTGCTGGAAACGTTTGTTATATACTAGGAAACAGTCATTTAAATGGAAAGATGGTTTTTCATGTCTTTTATGGCTTGTTGTAAATGATTAATTAAATACTCTGAGTGTTTCATTAAACGTAGGCATTCCTTCCAAATTAAAGTGTGTAGAGACTCGTTATAAATAAATTCACTGGGTGAATGAAAGGAGCATTTACTTCTAAATGAATATTACTGGCAAATTTCATTCTTGACATTGATTAAATGGACTGAATTTATTTAAATGGCAATGCGAACAAATTGCAAGGTAATGGGTTTCTACCTTAGACATTTTTTTATTATCTAATGAGTTTATAAGCGATCCAACAAATTTAAAAATTTCATTACATGAAAATTACTTTGCTATTGAAAATAAAAGGATAATACATGGTTCAGCTGTTTCCTGCCTTCATACTTTTTAATTAATGTAATGCATCGAAATTGACTTCATGGAACAATTCTGAGTGCTTACTATGTCTGAAGCTTCCTATTATGTGCTATAGAAAATAGACAGAAAAATAAGATCTGTTTTTGGCCTCCAGGAGCTCAAAATGTCATAAGAAAGACATATGTATAAAACAACGGTAATATAAGACAGATTCTGGTAAGCAAGTGCTAAAACAATAAAGGTGCAAAATGCTTGGGGAGTATAAGGAATGGAGGGATTAAATCTGATGAGAAGGGGATCAAGAAAGACTTCTTGGAGGAGGAAGGATTTGAGCTTGGCCTTGAGAGTTGGCTGGGAATTTAGCAGGAGGCTCTGCGGCGGGGGAGGGTTTGTGTGGTCTGGGTGGCTGAGCTGTTCTATAGAGAGCTTTTGGTGTTTCTCTGGACAATTTTGAACTGTCACATGGAAGAGACGGGTCACACAGAAAATACACAGATCAACTAGAAACTGGTCTCAAATACAGCCAAATGACTTCAGAGAAAGAAACCATGTCGGGCCTGGGGCGTGGGCTATGAAAGTGACAGGCATAATTAGACATTGAGCAGATCAGCCTTTTTTGATTAATAAGCTCGTTCTTCCTATACATTGACTCATGGGCCTAAAAGGAATCTCAGGAAGTTATTTAAGTCACCCCTGACCAAGTTGTTTTTCTAGGTTGTTCCCTTAGCCTTGGCCCTATAATATGAGCTATTTGGATGCTGAGCCCACATCCTTTGAGTTCTGTGTGAGGACCAGTACAACTAATAAAATAGAGTGAGCTATGGGTTTTGAGGGATCTTTCAGAGCTGTCTGTTCACTGTTTGTTTGAAAGCTGATCATTGAGCTGATTTATGCTGGCTTCCTACTGCCTTGTCTTAAAAAAAAGTTCATTCCTATCCAGATGCCAATTAAAAATCTGAAGTTATAGAATGTTAGAGCTGGAAGGTCTAATAGGAATAATCCAGGGGTTGCTTCATTCTTAATTTTACGATGGAGGAAACAGATTCTTGGGGAGGACAAGTGATTTGCCTGAAGTCACAGTTAGTGATTGGTTTACTTGAACCAGAATTAGAATACAGATCTCTAGGTCAAGAAATTTTCAAATTGGTTTCTTTCCCCACATCATACTGCCTTCTGTTTTTGCATCAGTGTGTGTGTATGTGTGTGTATTAATATTTCCAAGAGATTGGCTTAAAGCCTTCCTTATGATTACATAGAACAAAAAATGTTAAGCCAGAGAAGTCAAATGCATTGAATCAAAACCCTCTCACTTGGAAAAACATTAGGATCCTGGGAATTTCTTGAGATGCAAGAAAGCTCAGTCCCCAGGACTTGCAGTGTAAACACTGTGGCTAATTTGTTGAAGTGAGATGCCATGGATGATTCTCCCTGCCTTGAGAGATGACAGGGCTCCTTGGTGGAACAAAGGCTCTATCTGTAGCAGATTGCTGGGTGAGGGCAGACTGCAAAAAGTGATCAGGAAAAGACAAGACATGTTACTGAGACAGATCATCTTCCTTGACGAGGAGTTGAAATTAAAAAAAAAAAAACCTCAAAAAGAATTCCTTCCATAAAATGTGCCTTTCAGAGGGCGATTGTTTCTACAGCTCTGCCCCTGCCCCCAGAATGATGGATATGCTATAACCTAGAATGAAGCTTGGTGAAGCTGGTACATCCGTTCTACAGAGCAGTCTTTAAACAGTGCATGAGGATAAATAGAGTAATCCAGACACTTGACCCATGCATTTGCTGTATAAAAGTTAGACAGCAACATTCGACATGTTTACTTTCTAGCCGCTTATTTTTTTAAAGTTTATTCTTATAGACAAAAGTGATACTTTGCTTCTTTACTTGTTTTCTTATCAAACAAAAATGTTCACAAGGCTTTCTGTAGGATTAAACTTGTCTTACCTATAAGAGTTTTATCCTTTTGATGTGTGTTGTCCTTTTTCTTCCTGTTTGATGTTTTGAAATTCTATTTATTTATAATAGCAGAATAATTAAAATGCATGGAGTACTTTTTAGTCCTTAAGAAATTCCTATTTTATTTCACCATCAGTAGAGTATTTTTCTTCTGTTACTACCTAGAAACTTTTCTTCTACTTCTACATGAAGATGGCAAATAAGATGTAAGAGCAGAAAGCTACCTTAGTAATCATATACTCCAAAGTTCGCATTTTTTGGATGTGGGAACAAAGAGGAACTTTTTGACTTCCTGTGGCTTACCCAGGGGAGGGCTAAGGTCATCACTTCTGTGCCTAGTTCTGTGCTCTTTCACTGCAAGATCATTTTATCTTAGTTAAAACATAACTTTAAGTTATAGTTTCCTTGTTAAATATGCCTCACTTTCAAAGAAGTTCTAGAAAAACGATGAAATCCCTTCCAATTCTGACTTTAATGGAAACTCTCCATTGGCCAAAGCAAGTCTCATGGTAAAGCCCAAAGTCAGGAATGAATGCTCCGCCTGCCCTTTAAGAGGTACTGCAAAGTTACATGGGTGTGCTCCTCTGAAGGCTGTTACAGGGAGGGAGTAGAGAAACGGGGCTAGTAATCCAATCTACTACCACGGTGACAACTTAAAATAGAAAGAAAATATTACTTTTTTCCAGAATTAGAATTTATATTACTGGGTTTTCCAAGATGCCTAGAATTTTTTTAAAAGCCTTGTTTAAAATTTAATTTTCTAAATGCCTTTATGTTTCTTTTATTATTGGTACAAAGTAGATATTCAATAAATTATTTAAGGGATAAATGAATAGTGTCCACTAAGGAACTGCTTCCTTCATAACATTAGTGCGTTCATTCATTCATTCATTCATTCAAGGAATAGTTATTGAGGGACGTCCTGTGCCAGACACTATTTATAAGTACACAGGATATATTCATGTACAGAGGGCAAAAAATGTTTGCTTGTGGTGCTCATGTTCTAGCAAAGAGAGATAAGCAGTTTAAAAAAAAGAAGTAAAAAAGTAGGTAAAGTGAATATACTATCGTATATGCTAGAATTTTATATGTGTTTTAAACACAGCAGGCTAAGGTAATTGGAAGGCCTAAGGGTGGGGATGGGGACAGTTAATAATTTTTATATAGTGTGGTAAAGGGTAGGTCTCATCCAAGAGGTGACATTTGACCAGAGACTTGAAGTCTGTATGGGATTTTTCAGTCTGTTCTCCACATTGCCCTAGAGTTCCCTGGAGTGTCTTCAGGCACCATTTGACTGTGGGTGTTGGGGACAGGGTGGGGCTTGTGGGGACACTAAGAATGCAGCCCCACCACCACCCAGCGCCAACCACGGGAATTCCAATTTTAGCTGCTTGATGTAGCCATAAGATTTCTTTTGAGGAATGCACGCCATTCAAAAATGAGATAAATGTTTTATAACACTCAGATTGTAAACTCATCAAAGTCAGAGATCTGGTTTAAGACCTTGATTTGAAAAGCTTATTAAATAAATTATTAATGATGGCTCAATTTCTTAATAGTCAACTGCCCCAGAGCTTGGTCCATGACCTTCTGGTTTTCTCTCTACATTTTCCCACTCAGCTATTTCATCCAGTCCCATGGTTTCAAATACCATCTATGTCCTAACTATACCCAGCTTTCTATCAATCCTGACTCCTCCACTGGACTCCAGACAGTACCACTTGCGTATCTGATGGACAGTCTCCAACTCACTGTGATTGAAGCAGAACTCTTGATTCCCACCTTCCCCATCACACCTTTATCTCCTTACTTTTCCTCAATTGTCCTTACCTCAACAAAATGGCAGCACCACTCATGCTTTCCCAGCACCTGCAGCTCAACCTTCAAAATATGTCTTTGTGTCTTCTCACTTCTCTCCTTCTCTGCCTTTGCCCAAGCCCACTGTCTATTGTGAGAACTTCTGTTATGGTCTCCTAGCTATCTTCCCTTCCGTTACTTTTATGGAATACAATTGTCTAACCATAAAAACATGAATCATATCATGCCATTCCCTCTAATGCTGTTTTATATGGCCATGAGGATAAAATCCAAGCTTCATACCATGGTCTACAAGGCCTAACATGACCCGGCCCCTGCATATGTCCCTGACGTCATCTGTACCTCTCTCGCTCACACATGCCGCCAAAACATACAACGCTGGTCTTTGCACGTGCTGTTTCATTTGCCTCAATAACTTTGCCACCCCAGCCCCACCCGGATTTTTATATGACTGGTTCCCACAAATGACTCATGTTTCATCTCTAATACCTGCTGTATTAGGGAGGTCTTCCTTGACCACCCATTCATTTTCTTTCACAACACCCTTCATACTACTTATCACTGTGCCCAGGTATTTTGTTCATCTATTTGTTTACTTTATGATTGTCTCTCTTCCATCACTAGTATGTAAGTCACACAGGAGAAGGGATTGTGCTGATATTTTCTAAACACCTGGAACAGTGTCTGACATATATTTCTGTTGAGCAGGTGCTCAACAAAGTATTGACTGAATAAATAATGACTTGCTTGTTCATGCTTTTTAGAGACTAAGAAGAAATTGGAAATGACGTCATGCACTTAATGTTTGTGTCTTCAAAGTGAGGATAAAATGGAAAAGAAACAGGAAGTTGGAGAAACAAATATTTCCTGCTATACAATTATAACCGACTCTGGTCCCAGATTTTGATCTTCTTGACATCCCAGGCCCACATCATCTATCACTATATCTGCTAGGTTCTTTGATTGCAGGCAACAGAAACCCATGCTGGAAAACTTAAGGAAAAATAAAAGTATTGAGCTATTAAGGAGTAGCTCATAGCATTGAAGTGAAAACAAAAAAATCCAGTACTTAGTACAGGAACTTAAGCAGCTTAGAAGATCTGGAGCCAGGGACACACAGAAAATTTCTTCAGGCCACTGAGTTTGGGATAAAAGCATTGCAACAAATTTCATTTTTTAACCCTTAATTCAAGATTTAATTTCTGGGGTGAGAATGTCCAGTTGACTCAGCTTGAGTACTGGGCCTGAATCCTGGTCCAGGGAAGGAGTTCGCCTTCACCACCATAACCCCAGTGGACTGTTATCAGAGTCACAGGTAATGGATACTGGACAGGCAAACACAACAGCTGTCTACTTTATTCCATGAAAATATCATAGGGCGAGGTGTTTCATTTTAGAGCGCTATAATCTAGTTTGCAGGGAAATAAAACTAGAGGTCAGTTATCTCAATGAGAGAAATAGATTGCTGTTGGGGAAATAAGTCATCCTTCCTGCTAAGCTATGAGAAAATGAACAGAGATTTATTCCTAGACAAGCATTTTCTCTCCTGAGGCCCCCGTTAAGATCAAGGTCTGCCACCTTTTGCAAACCATCAGCTGGCGTGCGGCCTCTCCTACCTTCGTGATGACATTCCTTATTCCTGACTGCAGGATTTTCTCTGTTTTTGCCCTTTTCAGATTTCACAGCAACTTTGGCAACAAATTTAAGTGGTAAATAAAATAATTCTAACCATAAGCCTCGAGTAATTCGCAATCATTTCCTCTAGCATATGAGTAGGAATGTGTATGTATTAGGGTGAAAGTCTTGGAGAATAAGGTTAGAAAAAAGGAAGGGGGAGAAAACTGAGGGAGAAAGGCTCAACAATGGAAAGCAAAGAGAACATAAATTCTTTCCCCCAAGCCCACGCACATTAGGGAAATTTGGGTAGTTGGAGGCAGAAGATTTTGAACTGTAGGTAAAGATTGATAACATAAATAAATATTCATTTTATGCCATGTAAATATAACATCATCTACAAGCCTATTTGTTTATTCAACAAGTATTTATTACGTGCCTGCACTGGTGCTAGGCACAAGCGAGTGAGACGGACGTTCTCCCTCCGTGGTGGAGCTAGCAGGGTAGTGGTGCCAGGAGGCCAGTGGGGGCAGCAGAGGGCAAGAGTGGCAGCCTGGTCAGGGGTGAGTCCTTTCAAAGAAAAAGAATGTGACAGCTAAAAGTAAACTAGGCTTCAAGGAGACAGAAGGCAATACTTGCTAACTGAGTTGCAAGCCATGAACGCAGAAAACAGAGGCTTTGAACCAAGAGGAAGAGGAGCCCTGAGAGCCCCTGGGGACGGAGGACAGCGGACGAGAGGGCTGGGAAGTGCAGGAAGGAAGACGCGCTTTCTGGGGGCACTCTTTAAGAGAAAGACCCCAAAGCTGTACATACCAAATTAGGTTTGAAAGTGAATATTTATTTAGAAAGGAGTATTACAATGCATTACAAATCTTAAAAGCTGACTGTCGTGGGTTGACTCCTGTTCCCCAAAAAGGTCTGTTCAAATTCTTCCCCCTGGTCCTGTGACTCTGACCTAATGTAGAATTGGAGTCTTTGAAGTTGTGTTTAGTTAGAATGAGGCCAAACTCGATTAGGGTGGGCCCCAGTCCAGTATGACGGTGTCCCTATAAGAAGAGGGAAATTTGGATACATAGCCAGACTTGAGAAGAATGCCATGGACGATGGAGGCAGAGATTGAAATGCTGCCACCGCAAACCAAAGAATGCCAAGGGTTGCCTGCAAACCGACGGCGGTGGGGAAGAGGCACAGTTTCAGAGAGAGCGTGGTCCCGTTGACACCTTCATCCTAGACCTCTAGCCTCCACAACCAAGAGAGAAGCAGCTTCTCCTGGTGTAAGCCATCCCGCTTGTGGTATTTTGCTACAGCAGGCTGGAAAACTAAGATACTGGCAAATACCTCAAGCATTACAAAATCCAGAAAAATATAATCGGAGTGCTAATTAATTGCCTGAGATACCTCTGTACTTATTTTCCTAAACTTTGTTGCTGCATAATTTTTGGTTACTTCTTTACATGGTAATGACTTTGTAACATAATTCTCCATAGAGTGAACAACAACAACAAAAATAACTCAGACTGCATTCTGGCAGTTTATTAAAATTTTGATAGTTTTGACTAGAAGTCAGTCTAGTCAATCCTCCACTTACAGTTTTATACATCTGAATATTGGAAGACTTCTCTGAGGTGCCATTGCCTGTCAGATTCTGGCAATCCAAAACCCAGGTCCCCTAATTAATTCTACTAACAATGACAGTAATTGAAATACTAGAACATTTTCCTCTGCACCAGGTATGGGCTAAGTATTCTATATACCTCATCTCATATGATATTTACTCTAAGAAGATATTATTAGCTTCATTACAGCTAAGGAAACCGAAGCTCAAAGAGCTCGAACAAATTGCTCAAGATAATTCAGCTAGTAGTGGTAGAGTTGGTATTTGAACCAAAGTCTGTCAGGTGCCACAACCCCCTTTCTTGACCATTACCCTTCACTTCTCCCAAGTCTACTATTCTCTCAAGCCTACCAAGTCACCTGCTCCCTACAATCTTTCATCCCATCCTCCCCACCATCCCCTATCCCTAGGGAGAGTTTTCTGTCTGGGTCTACTCCAAGGGGCTCTGCTTTATCCGAATCCTCCCAAATATCTTATAAATTACTGAATCTAACAGGGAACACAATGAAAACCAAAAAGAAGAACCCAGAATTCAAATTGGGTTCTAAACATTCCAGACATACAGTGTCAATTTGTTTATATAATAGAAGTTTAGCGTGAAACTTTCAGAGTGAAATTTCAGAGGAGGAGCCTCACCCAGCCATGGCCTCCCTAAGCCAGTGGTCTGATACACAACAGCCAACATTAATATAGCACTGACTTGTGCCAGGCATTGTTTTACAAACTCTACCTATAGTAACTCTTTTTTTTTTTTAACATTTTATTTTGAAATCATTTCAAACCTACAGGACAGTTGTAAAAGTAATGTAAACCTCATACAGAGAAATCCAACATACCCCCACATCCCCAGACACCCAGATCCCACAAGTTTAAGGTTTTCTGAACATTTCTCTCATCTATTTTCTGAACATTTGAGAACAGTTTGCACACATCATAATCCTTGAACACATAATACTTCCATGTATATTTACTACGTTGACTTATGTAACCACCTTAAGTGCAGTTATCAAGTTCAAGATATTTAACATTAATACAAAACTTACATTTTATATTCCAATTTTTTCTTTTGTCCCAAAAATGTCTTTTGAGCCTTTTCTCCTCCATTCTTGGATATATAATATAATAGAATTATAGTTATATAATATTATAATATTTATATTATATTTTACCTACATGTTATATATTTATACATGTATATTATATATATATATATATGTATATCTGTGTACAGTTTTCTCAGAGAAGAGGAAAGGCATTCGGCAGGGGGAACAGCATGAGTGGAGGTCCTGATTGGTGCATTCGTGGAACAGAGAAGCAGCACATGTGGTGGGAGAGCAGGGGCAAGAGGAGGAGACGTGGGAGACGAGGTTGGAGAAGGAGCAAGGCCAGACGCTGCAGGACCTTGTGTGCCATCAAAAGGAGTTTGGATTTTCTTTGAAATGCAGCCATGAAAGGGTTTTAGGCCAGGGAGTAACATGATCTTATTTAGGTTTTAAAAGTTGCTCTGGTTGTATAAAGAATAGATTGTCACATATTTAGCAAGGCCTTCTCATGAAAAATTATGTATCCCAGTACTTTAGAGCGGAAAGGACCTTCAAGATCATTTAGTCCAACCCTTCCTTTTAAAAGATAAGCAAACTAAGACACCGAAAATTTATGATTTGCCCAAGGTCATATAGCTAATAACTGTGTGAGGCTTTTAAACCCGGAGTTGCACGGTGATAGATTATACTTTTAAGAAGTCTTTCTACTCTATATTTCCTTTGGCCAGAAGTGATGTCTCCTTTTTCTGAACTTTCATGTCACCTTATTTCTTCTCCCCCATGGTACTTACTCATTTATTACCTGGATCATAGTTCTTTGTGTTCACATCTTGTCTTATCTTTCTTACAAGAATATGAAGGCTGTCCGTGGGGAGCAGGAAGTATTGTCTGTACCTAACGTACTGAATGGATGAATGAATAAATGAATTCTCTGTATACTGTAAAATAAAAGAGAGCATCTACTGAGTGGATCTACACATTTAGATTTTACTCACCCTGATTTACCATTCTAGGTTACATCCTAGCCATGTTTTAATTCATTTTCTTTAATATGAACATATTGAAAAGTGGTCATTTTTTATCAGACGAAATGAGGTGGCCTAGAAGAATGTCATCTTTCTAAATCAGGCAATTCTTTCTCCCAAGATTATCAGTAGGGAAAGCTTTGCCACACCCGCACTGCTGGCTGAGCTAATACGTTCTTTCTCAACACATGGTCCATGGGGAGTTTATTTCTTTCCAGAACCTTTTTTTTTTTCAAGAGATGGCTGAGATTGCCCATAAGAAACTAATCAAGTATCCAGTGTAAAACAGTGATATCACAAAGAGGAAATATGTTCTGCTTAAGTCTTAAAAAAACAAAAACAAAAACAAAAAAACCACAAGGCTGCACCTATACCCTCTCTAGCATAGAAATATACAAATATGTCAATGAAAACGAACCCTGTCAATAGTAGAGAAAGCCCCGAAGAGAGATTTGGCAGCCCTGGATTATGTCCCTGCCTTCAATATGACTTGTTCAGTGGCTCATGGAATCTGTCTTTCTTGGTTTCCTCATCCATAAAAGAGAGAGAAAAATATTAGCAACAACCAGTCACAGGTCCAGTCTCTGCTGCAACAAAATGACCCCTCAATTCTGTCAATAAAATCAGTCAGACTGTTATTTTGGGTAATTACTGCGTTTTTGGACTCTGGTTTGGCATCTTGGATGTACGGATGCAGATATATATTGAGAATCTTTCCAGGCATGCGATCATACATTTTATTTCGGCTCCCTGAGTATAGAAACGAACTTGAGCACAGGGGACTTTGATGACCTCACATCACAATCACATAGTCAGGTCTTGTGGAATAAAGAAGCATCTAGTTATCTGCTCATCCGGCCCCCTCAGCCCCAGACCTCTCTTGTTTCCTACTCAGATGTTCCACCATTACAATGAAACCACCACTCCAAGACTTTGAGGCTGCTGTTTCCACTACCAGTCACCTTGTCTCCACTCATTTTCTCTCTACCTCATAGCTTCTGATTATTCATGGGCTCCGCCACTCCATGGTAATACTGCTTTGTGGCTTCTGCTGCTATGAAAGTTAATAGCAGGCAGAAAACAGTCACCGCAGCAGACCTGAGACTGCTCTCCTTAGAAAGGCCTGCTTGTAAGGTTTGTCCTCACCTGCCTGATATCTGGGAACTTGGATCCAGGATGGTTCCACCATTTCTAGAACTGATAAGAGTGGTTCACTGCTTCCGAGCTGTTTGTACAAATAATGTGGTTTATGTGCAATGTCTGCTTTCATTATTTCCATAAGGAATAATAAAAGGAATTCCCAGTCTAGAATTTTGTTACTTGCTAGGCAAAGAGTGCCTATGTGACTGGCCCCCAATAAGCACCTTGGCACGGGGTTGCTAATGAGCTTTCCTGGTAGACAACATTTCCCATGATTTGTCACAACTCGTTGCTGGAGGATTTAAGTGTGTTCTGTGTGACTCTATCAACAGAGGACTCTTGAAAGCTTGAGCGTAGTTTCTTCCGGTCTTCTCCCTATGTACCTATTCCCTTTGCTGATTCTGTAATAAACCTTAGCTGTGAATATGACTATATGCTAAGTCCTAGCAAATCGCCAAAACTGGGGATGGTCTTGAGTACCCCCAACACAAGTAGGAAATGAAAAATTGCCATGAGCATAAGTTTGTTCCCAATTGTTATTACAAGTAAGCAAAGGTGGAGATTACTTCATATATTTAAAGTTTTATCTGAAGGTGGGAGTCCTAATTTGCCAAAGTGCTATGACAAATACCGCACTGGTTGGCTTAAAAACAGGAGTTTATTGGCTCAAGGTTTGGAAACCCAGAAGTCCAAAATCAAGGCATCAGCAAGGCCTTGCCTTCTCCCCAGAGTCAGTAGTGTTCTGCTGCCGGCTCACTAGAATCCTTGGGGTTCCTTGGCTGACATCTCTGCCTCCATCACATGGCCATCTCTCTCCTTGTTTCTCCTCTTCCAGTTTCCACTGGCTTCTGGCTTCTTCCTGTGTGGCCTTCTTTGGCTTGTCGCAGCCAAATTTCTTCTGTTGGTATTATAAAGGCCTCCTGCAATATGGATTAAGGCCCACCCTGATTCAGTTGGAACACACCTTAACTAAAAATAACATACATTCACATCCACAGGAACGTGGATTAAGATTAAGAACAAGCTTTCATTGGGTACATAATCAAATCTACCACAGTGGGGAACACCTGAACGAGTGTAGCAGATGCTCCTACCACAGTATATTGAAAGGGTATGTTAGGAACCTAAATGAGTGGGATATTTGAGTAAATAGGAAAACAGAGCAAGGAAAGCAGTGGAGCATAATGTTGGAGGCACTGGGGACATGGCTGAGTGCAAATCCTGGCTCCACTGGCTACTAGCATGTCATTAATCAACATGCACTTTAAATTTCCACAATCATAGGATGGCATAATAATAATAATGGTTAATATTAACTATATGCTTACCACATCCCAGGCATTTCATGTATTAACTCATTTAATCCTCACAACAACACTATTAGGTAAGTATTATTTTAATCACTATTTTACAGATTCAGAAACAGACCAAGAGGAAGGTCTTACTAATACCCACTGCATAGGGATATTAGGAAGCTTAAATGAATTAATACATGCCGGGCTCTTGGGAAGTGTCTGAAGTAATCATACATATTCAATAAATGTTAACTATTAAATTTTAAAACATGATGAAAAGGAAGGGAAAGAGGGAGCAGATGTGGCTCACGTGGTTGAGCACCCAACTCCCACATGGGAGGTCCCAGGTTAGGTTCCTGGTGCCTCCTGAGAAAAAAAACAAAACAACAAGCAAAACAAATGATAAAACCAACTCAGAGAAGTTGATGTGGCTCAGTGGCTGAGCACTGGCTTCCTACATACGAGATACCGGGCTCAATCTCCGGCCCCCGGTACCTCAAAAAAAAAAGGAAAGAAAGAAATTTAGAACAAGAGCCACTGCATGAGCAAAGCACAGCGATGTACCATAAGCAAAGTACATTCTACAAGCAATGGGGCAAATGGAGGGGGAGCGAGCATTGATTGGATACTCCTGTGTGCCGCCACTGTGCCAGGAGCTTCAACAGGGAAGCATGTTGGGCAGAGTTTAGAAGGTCTTGACTATCATTTTAGCCCTTATTATGCCGGGCTATGAGTCTCAAACTTGACAAGTAGCCAAGTCACTGGAAACCATAGTGTATTTGCAGGCAACATGAAATAACTATATATATTCATACTAGCTGACGTTGCAGATAAAAGTTTACAGGACAAAATTAAAGGAGAAATATTTAAAATAGACCAGTATATATATTTAGAAATAAACTTTTTTTCCCCCTGTAAAGTAGTTAACCACCATCCTTATTTGATTTTTAATAGTTTGAGAATTACTGTGTTAAACACTGGAGAAAGATATGAATTGTTGGGTAGACAAATCTGGTTTGGGGCAGAGAGTTTGGATTGAAGTTGGCGAAAGGTTGGTGTTTGCGAGAATGGTTAGGAAGCTGTCGCATTCATTTGAGCATAAAACAGTGCAGATCTGACCCATGGTGAATTTAGGGGAAATGAAAGAGATGAGTAGAAGATCAATGAATGGGTTCAAATTTTCATTTCACCAATGATCAGCTTCTGACATCTTTGAGGCCCGTTTTCTTCATCAGTAAAATGGGATTGATAACAAGTACCTCCAGGGACTGCTGCGATCTACAGGAGCTGTCGATATACTGAAGGTGTTACAGTTAATGATGCCTGAATGTGGGAGAATGAGGGCTGTGGGCAAAGATGGCTGCAGGGCCTGACCCCAGGTGCCTGGGAAAGCAAATGGCCCCACGAAAAGAAAGAGGGGAGAGGGCAGATTAATCTAGTCCCAAAGAAAGATGATTTGTTCCATTTTGGACACATTGAATTAGGCCAAATTTGGCAAGTTTACTATGAGTGCTTTTAATGAGTACCAGAGAGTGCAATTAATTTATAACCTTAGAAGGAGTGACAAAAACTCGCATTGTTTTCTCATTTATGACATCTTGAATGCCTTTTATTGCCCTGTAATCTTAAACTGTTC
This sequence comes from Cabassous unicinctus, assembly GCA_029593785.1. Taxonomy (NCBI): domain Eukaryota; kingdom Metazoa; phylum Chordata; class Mammalia; order Cingulata; family Chlamyphoridae; genus Cabassous; species Cabassous unicinctus. The sequence continues at coordinate 2,999 of JAQZBX010042342.1, read as the reverse complement.
TGTATGGAAAGAGCTCCGAAGAAAAATAGGTAAAAGACAAAAAAAAAGTGAAGGGTGTCCTGGAGCCCAGGATAAAGGGCACACAAGCCACGATATAAGGACTATAACTAGATTCTGACAAGCTGACCCGTGACTACTGTAGTGGGTGAAAATAAAACTCTTTTGCATGACTCTTCTACAATCATACCCAAATTGGGAGTACCTTTTGTATTAGGAAGTCTTGGCTTTGAATACAGGCCCTGCGTGTGAATTTGGGCAATGTTTTAACCTCTCTGAGCCTAATTTCCTGATAGGTATAAAACATAGAAATTTTACAAGGTTCCTGTGAATATTAAATGAGATTACATTTGTAAGGCACTCACATAATTAGCAATACACAAACGTAAGTTCTCTATCCCTTTGCACTCTCCATAAGTGCATTGAAGTTACTGGCTTCAGAAGAAGTTGCAGATATAATCTGAGATGTTTTATAACTATATTTCCAGGTTTTGTCTTAAACAATAGAAGATGACACACAAAGAAATATTCTAGTCAATTCTGGAGTTGAAGACTAAGTTTAGAATAGAAATATTAATTAATAACATATTGCATTAAGTATTAGTAAAGCATACACCAGGTTGCACCTATGTTTGCATTCTTTTAAATCTTGAGCTTTTTATTTCCCCTTTTCGGTAGATATTAAGTTCAACTTTTTCAATGAAGACCTGTTTTGTCATTTAAAATACTGAGTTAGAAATTCATAGATTTGATTGCTATCTCATATGTAGGGACAACAAAATGAACATACCATTGACCTAACGGCAGCTACATAACTCACCACTCTGAGGAGGGGCCCTCTAAATAGAAGTTTATAATATGATAGTCTCACCATGCAGGTTCAAAAAGGCCCCGTGTTCCACGAGCATTATTGCAGTGCCTAGAACTTACCTTTGATTCTACACCTGGATTTACTTGTATAATATCTTTCTTTCCCACTGGGTCATAAGCTCCGTGGTGGAGGAAAACATATCAGTCTATCTCACCACGAGTCTACTAGAATCTTATGTAATGCCTGGCACCCCAGAGACACAATAAATGTTTGTGGAAGGAGGAGGGACGGGAGGAAGGAAGGAAGGGCCTACTACAGTACTTGGCAATGCAGTCAGCACTTTAAAAAAAGCTTGTTTAATGAATGGAGCAAGTCATATTTCCTGTTTTTTCTCTTAGTCATATATGTCGAAGGACAGAATCAGTGTGTCTTAGGCCACTGAGAAAAGTCTCAAAGCAAATCATGAATATTAATGAAACTATCCTAATATTATAATACTAGCAAAAATGTATTGTGTACTTACTGTGTGCCAAGCACTGTATTAAGCACTTTTTTTGCATTAATTCATTTAACTATCTGATTAATGCAATAAGAGAATTTCTATTTGACAGATGAAGAGACTGAGGGTCAAAGTGGCTTTATAAGAGTGAAACTGGAATTCAAGTCCAAGTTCATCTGACTCTTCACTCTGCTTTGTGTCCCCCTCCCTGAGGGTTCAGCATTACCTTGCAGTGGTATTCAAGTTACCACTCACAGCAGGAGGGCCAGGATGGTGGGGCCTCCTGGGGATAGACTAAGGGAGGCAGCATGTGCTTGAGCACATGGAGACAGCCCTCTTGAACTCACCTGGTCCATGCATGACAGATGTTCTTCCAAGCGTCTGGCACAACACAGATCAGAACCCAAGGAGGCTTGTGGTAGAAAGGAGTGGTCAGGGGCAGCAGAGCAAGTTTATCCTCACATAAGACCAAAACAAACACAAACCTGGCAAAACAAGCATCAGGGATGTGGTGGGAAAGAAAACATTGCTGTAAAAAGGTAATGCTATGGATCCAGCCATGTACCCCTGTGGATGTGAACTCATTTGTGGATAGGATCTTTGAAGATCATGTTAAGAGGAGGCCAGATTGAATCAGGGTGGGACTGAACCCAGTATGGCTGGAGTCCTTACAAGCAGAGGAAATGTGGGCACAGTAGTAGGCGTGAGGAAGAGACAGGAGACAGACGGCCATGTGACGGAGGCGGAGGCTGAGTTATGGATTCCCTGAAGCTACCACCAGAGCGCTACAGACCTCGGTAGGAGAAAACCCGATCCTGCCGGCTCCTCAGTTTTGGACTTCCAACCTCCCAAACTGTGAGACAGTAAATTCCTATTCTTTAAGCCAACCACTCCGTGGTAGCCGTTCGCCCTGGCAAACTACGACAGGTGACGTGGGAGCTTGCTCTTGGCGTCTCAGGAAACTAAATAAAGGCATCTTTGTTGAGAAGATGATTGAGAAAACACATCAAGCAAGGACCTTTCACGCCAGGCATAAAAGGTCTTCGCTCCCAGTCCTATCCCTGTCCCCACACATCTTTTCTTCTCTCCCTTTCGCTCTGCTCTCTCACAGACACACACTGCTGCTGCTGCTGAAGGGCTCCTCCAGGTCCCTCTACATACAAACGTCATTGGTAAACAAAGTTAAAATGCATGGATCTAGGATTGACCTGACAGTGCTTGTGTTTCTGTCTCCTTCATCTCGAGAGCAAGAACACGTATTCCATTTCTTTTTTATTTCCCTCACAGCACCTATTACTAGATACCATATGCTCTGCACGTACGTGGCACTCAATAAATGCTCGCAGAATGGCTTGCTTTTCCCGTCTCCCCAGCCCTTTCCTTCCCACCCCTACAGCATTATTTTAAAGATCTGCAAAAGGGCTATGGAGCAGGGTTTAAGATCCGTTTTTGACAAATAACCCATATGGGTGTTTAAAGCCAAAAGATCGAATATTTAAAGCAGAAATATGAGCTGTGACTTCATGGGTGTTCTGTGAAGAGATGCATAAAGCTGTACAAATAGATAGGCTTTCAGACAGGACATAACAAAACCAGCCTTGTGCATTTGCGCATACACAGAGGAGAGGGGCCTTCACTTCACTTTGAACCCTCCATTTCCTTTTGAACTCAGTTTTAAAACGAAGAAGGTAG
>JAQZBX010042341.1:6815-22149 GCA_029593785.1 Cabassous unicinctus | reverse complement strand
CATCCCAGTACCTCCTTTAAAAAAAAAAAAAAGATAGAAAGGCCAGTTGAGGGCAGACTGGGAAGAGCCTTATAGTAAGGAATCAAACATGCATCTGGAACTCTGGAAAAGACTTGAGACAAATTTGGCAGCCACCAACCTAAAGGAAATAACAAGCCATTGCCCAAGGAGATGAGAAGACTATTACAGAAATCTGGATACCATGTCCATGTGAAGAAGGACCTGACAGAAGACAATGGGGCAGGAGTAGTCAGGCATGTGAAAAAAAATTCCAGTAGATGGGGTCATGAAATCCAAAGGAGTAAAGAACAGGACCGGGAGTAACCAGTGACTCCCCAGATCAAAGAAGACACGACTGTCAGGTGTTATTTGAACTGGATAATTTGTGGAGTGCTGGGTGACCTTGGCAGGAGCAATTTCTACAGAATAATGGAGAACAATGGAAGAAGTGAAATCCCTAGACTATAGCTTTCAGTAAGTTTAGCTGTAAAAGGGAAAAAAGAGGACTACAGCTAGAAACTGATTTGGGTTCAAGGATGGTTTTGAGCGTGTGTGTGTGTGTGTGTGTGTGTGTGTGTGCGCGCTGTTATTTGTCTGCTTTTTCTTTTGGTAGTTTTGGTTTAGTTTGGTTTCATTTTGAGAGTTGTCAATGTTTATACACTAAGACAAAAGAATCACTAGAAATGGTGAGAAGAATTTTTGAAACTTGGAAATAAATGATAAAGACATCAAATAGGAGAGAAGGATGGGGTACAAAACTTAATAAGGATTTTTTTTTGGAGGAGGGAGAGACTATCTCTTCCACTGAGAAAGAAGAGAATGGTGGGAGGAAGTTGAGGGAATTCATCTTCTCATTGTATTACCATGAGAGAGAGCTTGTTTCTGTTAAACTAGGACAGCTAGGTTGGTTTCTGATTTCTGGTTCCCCACGTAAGAGTTCAATAGCTATATATTTGAGATATTCAACTGAAGTGTTTATTTGCAATGCTGTAAGGATGAATCACAATTGTCTAAAATGAACTTAGGAAGCGGATGTGGCTCAAGCAGTGGGGCACCCACCTCCCACACGTGAGGTCCCGGGTTCAGTTCCTGGTGCCTCCTAAAGAAGACGAGTGGATACAACAAGCAGAGACAATGAGCAGACAATGGGCAGAAAGGTGAGGGAGCCATCTGGGGGGTTGTAAAATGAATTTAATTTTACCAAAATTAGTCCCTTCCAATGTCACAGATTAAAACATTTGGTTGCCAATCACTGATGAGCAATAAAATCTAGTATATAGCAACACAGTATCAAGAAATGTTTATTAGAATACAAAATTAAAAGCCAACTTTCAAAACCACACAATTCTGAACTTTTCATGAGATTTGTAGAAACTTTCAGGGAGAGATAATGAAAAGTCACATTTCTTCTCATCAGATAAAAAAGTGGAAAAGGCAACAATTTATAGAAATTGTTATTTATATTTATGTTGAACTAATGTATGCATAAAGCTAGATTACCAAACTGTATATGCCAGATGTTCTACTCTTACATATATAAGTGCTTACTAAAAATATGACTTAAAACTTCAAAAGGCCTGCTCCTTTCAACATCCCCACTTCACCTACCTCTGAGATTTAGACTATTTTACAGCCCTCAATTCCATTTCACCATAATTCTCTGTGACTTACAATGCTGCCTGCATGCCTACAGATATATAAGAAACATTCATCATGTCCTGCTTCTTACAAGTCATCTTTTCTGGCTCCTTGTCTGCCAATGGGTTGGGGGTGAACATTTTATGAGTCATAATGAATAAAGCCATTCATCCTGACCTCACTTTTATTGGAGCCTTACACCAAATCAGTTGGAGGCAGAAAGCCTTCTCACCCAACCTGGCCATCACCACAAAGCCTTTGGCCTTTGTAGATTTCAGGCATGAGGGGTGCAGTTCAATCATTTCCAAAACCCTTCCCAAGCATCCAGGAAAATGAATATTTGCACACAGCAAGAAAGACACTGATAGGGAATCAGTGCAAGGATATTTTCGCAAACTAGATAACTGATGCAAACATATTTAATATTCTGGTTTTCTAAGAAATTACTGCTATTAATCCAGGCTTTTTTGGCCTCTCAAAAAAATCTATCATGTACTACACAAGGGCAGTTGCAAACTATAACTAATAAATGAGCATCAAATAAAATGTTTTTCTATAGTGATATTATTTCTAAAGATATTAAAGAGTGCTGTATTATGTAACAATTTTTAATACACAAATAGACCTAAGAGAAATAAGACAATAGGGAATAAATCAATTACGTATTCTCCCAAATCTATGAAAACAAAATAATTGTTTTTAAGTGAAATAAGCAAAATGAATAACTGAGTACTGTATGTTACCATTTTAAGCAAAATTTTAAAAGGGAGAATAGAGAGCGATATATACACAACCACACATACACATATACACACACACTGAAATATACATAAAACACTTCAAGTATGTGTTTAAAAAAGTTGTTCCTGGCCATGATAACCTTCCGATCTAGCTTATCATGTCAGTGATATGATAGATTTTAGAGCTATTGTGAGGTTTTCCCCTTTCAACCATAAAGAAATCAAGAAACAAAAATAAGAAAAGGGAAGCGGATATGTCTCAAGCGATTAGGCTCCTCCCTCCCACATGGGAGGTCCCGGGTTCAGATCCCGATGCCTCCTAAAAAAAGAAAACGAGCAGACTCAGAGAGCACACAAAAAGCAGACAGCAAGCGCAAACAATGTGTGTGTGTGTGTGTGTAGAGAAAGAAATAAAATAAATCTTTAAAAAAATAAGAAGAAGAAGAAAAGAATTTAGGTCTCTTCCACAGCTACAGCTATGTCTTCCAGAGTTGCTGGTACGTGCTAATATCTCATTCTTCCCCGACCCCAAAACACACACAGCTGTGCCTTTAGGCCATGCTGAACCAATGCTGAACTCTTTCCGTACAAAGACAAGAAGGAGGAATTCCAATGTGCAGGTGCAGTGGTTGTGGAAAAGAGGAGCCAAATGGCTCATGACTCCCACCAGAAAGCGGCTTCTGTGAAGCCTCTATCTCTGCATTGAAGAAGAAAACTCACTCACCGCCAGAGAGACAGGCAGACAGATACACCAAATGCCCCTTCTCCCTTTCTGGCCCCATAAGCCCAACTCTACACACATGCCCCAAGTTCCAATATGTGCATTGCAGTTAAAGATTAGTCAATGAGAATGTGAGGTTTAAAATAAGGAAATTCACGCTGTAAACTGTTTACCCTTTTGTATGACAATGTAGATTTTTTTGGAATTACTTTTCTGATGTGTTTGCTTTCAACAAAACAAAACTTACTGTTGATGTGATCGATATAGTAGACACCAATTTGAGGGTCAAACCCTGCTTCCCATCCCCATGGCAGCTCATCCCCAACACAATCAGCAAACGACAAGGGCTTCGTTAACCTATAAAAAATCAGAATAAATACACCAGTGATTCTTTCCATCAAAACACGTATGTCAAAATTCAGCATCCAAACAAGTTAAGTATCTAGGCTGCTTTTCTGTTTTGTTCTTAATTGTTTTTATGATTTGCACAACATAGTTTGAAATCTTAAAAAAGAGAGGGTGGGGAGATAAAATACAGAGGGGGATAGTCAAAAGAGTAGTTAACAGTCATAACTCCCTCTTAAAAGTTCATAGCTTAAGGCTGGGAGATGGATCTCTACAATTAATAAATTAAGCCATCTTAAATCTGGAAGAACTCCAAATAAGAGTTAAGGAGACCTGGAACCTAGTTCTGGCTCTGCTGCTAAATAGGTATCACATTTAAAAAACTGTCCCAGAATTAAAATACTGGCATCATAGAAACCATCAAAGGGGGAGATCTAAGACAAGATGTACATCAGGCTACACTAATTTCAGAATGGGATACTCATATAAATTAACCAAACACTTGATTGTCAGGTCCACAGTGAGTTCTCCGTGAGTGGAAGATGGCAGAGGATGGCAAATATATCTTGTTTTTATAAATATCTTACACATAACAGGCATGCAACAAAATTTTAGATGGCACCATACACAGAAAATATTCCTATGTCAATGTGATCTCACCTTTTGGAATTACCTTTACTTTCTCTCTAAGCTTCACAATTAATGGAGAATACAAAATTCAAAACAGAATACAGGTTTCAGACTTAATTAAGGGTTGATCTTCTCCCTCATTCCCTTCATTTTTGCTGTTGAGATTTTCCTTGGCTGTTAGAGCAGCCACAGCCAGGCCTCAAACTGCAGATCAGTGAAGGCTTTGTTGTAGGGTGGCTGTCAGTCAACATATCTTCTAATTTAATGCACTGCCATCACCAGCGTGGCTCTTACATACAAACTCTCCTGAAACTCCTTTTATCCATGCTAATGAATATCAAAGATCTCATAACTCAACTGAAATACTGGTAATTTCCAGAATCACATCATTCATCAGAATAGCTGCATCGCCCACCCTTCAGAACCCTGGGAGAGAAAGATATGAAAAGAAAGGGAAACCTTTCTTCCCCAATCAACTTGCAATGGCCCTCCATGGCTGTAAGACAACAACAGATGAAAGGAATGCAATGTCTCCTTTTCTCTCAACCTCCCCATTAGGAAGTACTCTGCCGCTGGAGATGGCACTAGGGATATTGGCCTAGGAAACCAGCTCAGCTGACAGAATTAATAATGAGGACAACAACCAGCTCCACCTCTGACAAGACTACTTTACTGGGCCTCCCTTAACCTCATTGTGGCAGTTTGAGATTATTTATGAATTACAAACAGAGAGATTATGCTTGTAAACTGGTCTGTTCTTCTGGGCATGATACCCTTTGATTGTATTAGATTCAGCTGAGATGTCTTCAATTAAAATATGTTAAGATTAGGGCTTTGATTTGACCATGTCAGTAGGGTGTAACTCAGGTTAACTCCCCGCCCCCTTGGTTAGCTGATATAAACGGGCACTTACTCAAAAAGACAGAAGAAGATACACGAGAAAAGAGAAGGAGCTCCATAGATGCCAGAGGAGAGAACTTTGTCATGACATGAAGGAGAGACCTTTGATCTTGAGGACCCAGGAAGAGATGAGCCATTTGCCTGATAGTTGCAGCCAAAGAGAACAGAGCAGCTGAGCAGCTAAAGCCCAAGAGACCAGGCAGAGACTGCCCGCCATCTTGCTTCAACATATGTCAACTGACTTTGGTGAGAAACCAACCTTGAGTTGAACTCTTTAGGGCCTTGTAACTGTAAGCTTTTACCCCAAATAAATACCCTTTATAAAAGCCAACAGATTTCTGGTACTTTGCATCAGCATCCCTTTGGCTGACTAATACACTCAGTTTCCTTCTTTTTTAAGTAGTGATCACCTTCTCCAGCCCCCACCCTCTCCCTCCATTCTAACTACCTCCTAAGATTAATAGGAGGATAAAAAGGAATTTAAATAGAACAGTGTGCAGGGCATGGACAGCATTCAATAGATGTCAGCCATTATTAATACAAGCACTGCAACTGAATTCTCTCATTCAGTACTCAAAGGAACCAAGTCAAGCAGTACAGTATTCAACAGTTGTACTCAAAGTGTGATCTCCAGGACCAGGAGCAGCACCTGGGAAATGGTTAGAAAGGCAAATTTTGGGGCCCTATTCTAGGCCTACAGAATCAGAAATTCTAACATTATGTTTAAATAAGCTCTCCGAGTGATTCTGCTGTGCATTAAAGTTTGGGAACCACTGACTCAGAGACTAAGATACTAAAATTTGGCCTCAAAAGAGACCCTTGTCTGCCACTTACTCACTGTATGATCTAGGCAAGTTATTAACCTTAAAAGCCCCAGTTTCCTAATCCATTAAAAAGGGGTGGGGCACTGTGAAGTTTAAATGAGAACTAAACAGTATAATGTATGACAGATGCTACGTTTCAAAGTATGTTAGATGAGTGAAATGAATGTCATGCACGTTAAGCAACCTGAATTTGAATTTGCCTGACTCAAAAATGTATGTTCTTAGATAAATTGTGCTCAAACTCCATCCTGTATCAGAAACTGCCCAAGAAAATTGATTTTTTTCTTTTGACAAAGGAATTAGATACCATATCCAAAACACCCATGCCATAGGAAGTGGCCTTGTCCAAACACACTGTGAGAAAGAGCTCTTTGACTACCTCAAAAAAGCTGATTAGATAAAGGTCCTGTGCCAGGTTACCCTGCATATTCTGTTTGAGGATTCTCTTTCCCTAACTCCTTTATCGGTGTTTTAAAAGCCACAAGCATCCTAAAGAAATTAAGAAGAAAGAGACCAGAAGAAAGTAAGTTTAAGTTACAAAAGAAAGATAATAGACAAGTATTCACCCTGGCACCAAATCTATATGCCTAAGCATGAGGTGTTTTTTTTTGTTTGTTTTTTTTTTTAATATATACATGTACTCTTACCATTAGGACAAGTTATAAAAGCTTCAGAACACGTGTTATGATTACACATTATGGTAACTTGACTACATTAGGAAATAATCCATTCTTCCCATTAATTGTTCAACCACAATAAACATGTTATTGTACTAATAAATACATATATTTATCTACAAATACATCTTTCTATATATATAAGCAATTGTGAACTCAGTTAAAAATTCAAAAGTTTCCATTCCTGAGAAATGTATTCTAAAAATTTCTTTGCAGTTTTCCTTCAGAAATCAATTTAGTACTTTATTATTTCATGTCTCTGGACAAACACATCTTTTCTCTATACTCTTTCAGAAAGTAAAACTACAGAACACATTTATAAATTTCAAAATGTTAGGAATTAGTTCTTATCCAAATTACAAAAATATAAATAGAATAATATTCTCAAGTACCACACAAATAAAACTAAGAAACTACTTACTCTGCTATCCTGATAAAGGGAAAATCTGTCTACAATATACTAAGAAGTAACACAAAACAAAAGGAAATAACAGATATATTCCAAAATTAGAAACAATATGAATTAGGACAAGCACCGTGAGCAAAAATGTTGATTAGCTTCTAAAGTTTCTTACACTTTTTGTATACAAGGAATCTCTGAAATGTTCAATCATTCCTTTGATATGAAGGAAGTAAAAATAGATGGAGTGTGTGTTTTTTTTATGGTTCCTAGCATTAAAAAGAGTTTTTATGCTAAATTCCAGAGAGTACTCTGCTTCAAAAAAGTCTCCCTTTGCACCATGCCTAATGTGAAGAAACTGGTAATTTACTGTAGCACTTTGCCAAAGTTTACATACAGAATTTGAATTTTGCCTATTTCCTCTACTTAGTGACATTATATTATTCTTTTACACAATCAATCATTTGATTAGTATTTACTGTCAAATCATGGGCATGTCTATATTTACTTTTCTTCATAATTTACAATGGTGCATACTGTGTGTGTGCAGGCAAAAATCCAGAAAAACTGAGGTTGTACCAATTGCATGAAATAAAAAGCATTTGACCAAAAAAAATTTAGGTTAATAAAACTGGACACAATTTAGAGCCTCCCAACTGTATAGTTCAGCATGAACGCTAAAGATAGTAACAGTTATTTTTACTCTATCACACCCCTTGTTCTCATTGTTTAACTAGCTCAAAGCAGTTCATCTTGTCCCTGTCCATGATTACTACAGAATCTGCCCACACAGACATTACTGAATTGCTCTAAAATAACAGGAAGAAGTAAAGATGTGGTTCACAACTTGAATTTTAAAGAGAGAGGGTAAAATACCAGAATTCTTTCCACAGTTCTGAAAAATAATTTATAATGGTGTTGATTAGTCCCTTCAAAATAACTTCTCCCTGTTTCTATAGCCACCCTAGTCACAGAAAAAGTAGCAACTCAAAGGAACAACAGGAGAGGGGCAATAATGAACAGAGGCTTCAAGAAGAGAATGGCTTTTAAGAGAAATTATGGGGAAGGGGATGTAGCTTAAGCAATTGGGCTTCCATCTACCATATAGGAGATCCAGGGTTCAGTTCCCAGAGCTTCCTGGTTATAGGCAAGCTGGCCTGCGCAGGAGCGCTGGCCCACGTGGAGAGCTGGTGCAGCAAGATGACACAACAAAAAGAGACACAGAGGAGAGACAATAAGAGACTCAGCAGACCAGGCAGCTGAGGTGGCGCAAGAGATTGAGCGCCTCTCTCCCACTCCAAAAGAAGGAGGAGGAGGAGGAGGAAGGAGAAGGAAGACGACGATGATGAAGAAGGAAGAAGAGGAAGAAAGAAGAAGAAGAGGAAGAAGGAAGGAGGAGGAGGAGGAGGAGGAGGAGGAGGAGGAAGAAGAAGAAAACGAACACACAGAGATCAGGCAGTGAGCACAAAACAACAGGTGGGGGGATAAATAAATCTTTTTTAAAAAGAGAGAGAAATTATGCAAAACCACTTCCAGAAGACAATAGCAGGGTTAGTTCTGTGTCTTTATCAAATCATCTTAAATTCTTCAATGGAGTCAGATAAGATAGGATAATTTCCAGAAAAGAAAGGTATTAGAATAGGTCATAATGGGGAGAATCACCTTTACCAGAGAACACTTTTATAATCAGACTGAGCAGTGTCTCAAGGCTCCAATCTATCCTCAACCCAATATTATCTGCTTCCTCCCAGTGAGTAGATTTTAGGTATGAGCTGCTTAAGGTTACCCAATATTTTGAAAATCATTTTATGAAATACTAATGTTTAAAGAAAGGAGACTAATTTTATTGATTGTCTATTATGTGCCAGAAATTATGCAAGGTAGTTTCGTATGTTATCTCATTCAATCTAACAAAAATCCTTTGAGTGGGTATTCTTATTCCCATTTATTACAGCTTTAATTCCCTCATAAAACTTGCACCCCGCCTTCCTATGTTTCAGACCCTGCCTGTGCTCATTGCTGGGAATATAACAAGGAAAGGATTTAGTCCTTGCCTGAGCTCACAGCCTTCTAGAGAAGAGGAAGGAGAGACAGGAGAAGAGGAAGGAGAGACAGTCAAGTGGCAAATAGAATGCCACAGAAGGGCTCAAGCAGGGTAGGGCCTTTGACCTGGTGTGAGGGTCAAGAAGGCAACTGCTGCTCCAAGATTTAAATGATTCATTCAAGGAGCACAACTGGGTAGTAGAACTAGGATCATTCTTTCAGATATAGCTCATGCTGTCTCTGTACCTGCCTGGATCCTCAATCTCTCTCTCTCTCTCTCTCTCTCTCTCTCTCACACACACACACACACACACACACACACTCATATTAGTCCTAGGTCTGGTCATCCTATAGCTTTTACCCTCAAAAGTATCCACTATTACCAGGGCAGTGACTGCCTTTCCAGATCTTTTCCTACAAAAAGCCTAGAAAATGTGGGGTCCTCTTTTAACATAAATAAAACACTGTGTGTGTCATTCTGTAGTTTACTTTTTCCATTCAACAATATAATTTAAAAGACTTTTAATGTTGCAAACTCAATTTTTATATAAGTTTAGATCATAGTTTATTTAGCCATTCTAGTACAGTTCAGCACTGATGGACATTTAGATTGTGCTTAAAACAACACTGTACTGAACAGCCTTGAATGAGGCCTGGGTAAGATACTGACAAGTATTTTGCTCAGGCACAAGTATACAAAGTTAACCTGAGGAAGTGGCTGCCCACCCCTCAGCTGAATAAATGCACAAAGGATGGCAGCTCCTCCAGAAGGTGATTTAGGGGCAAAGCTGCTTGATTCGGGGAGTTTGGGTTCTGCAGCCCTGAAGCCTGCTGCTCCTGGAGGGAGCTCTAGCCTACAAGCAGCAGGCACCCTAGTGTAAGGCACTGCTGTTGTCAATGGAGAGTTAAGTCTTGATGACTCTGGGAAGTGTCTGGCCCTTCACTTTTATCCTCTGGTTTTCACTTCTTTATATCCTACAAATAGTCACATTTTGAGACAACGGAAATGAATTTCATAATTCCATGTAAACTGGTGTTATTTCAGTGGATCCCAACTTTGTCAATCTTGCCTGGATCCAAGAAATACTTTCATACTTTCCAAGAAAGTATGGTGGTTTGGGTCATATAAACATTTGAATTCTTGCCAGATTTAACTAAACAAATTTCCTGAGGCTATAAGTGATGCTACTAGCAGAGCTTGGTCTTGCATTAAGAGGTCTCTTTTCAAAATTGACACACACAGAGCCATCACACATTTGATTGTCAGTGATTTTCCAGGGGACCAAAGTGGGAAAGAGACTCTCAGCTTAGTACAGGCCTTCCAGAAGGTGAAGCCCATGGAGACACCTGACCAAAGTCCCACACCATTGAGCCAAGTCTGCTTCCGAAGAAAGCTTTGAGAGGGTAAACAAGTAAATTAATGGTTCACCTGCAGCTTAGCTTCTCATCCCAGACAAAAGCCATATGCTGGAAAGCATGCTTAGCGTTTCAAAGATGATTGTTTATCCATGTACAAAATATTTATGCTTGCCTTCAGAAATATTCCTCCAAATTTTTTGTAATATCAGTTAAAGCTCTTTAAGTTTAGTTATAAGTCTTGACTACGAGTTTCTATAGAATTTCTATTCAAATATTTTATATATAATGTCTTCATTAAGAAGAGGAAACATTCTTCATATTTAGCCTTATTTGAACCTTGGTGTATACTGAAGGATTTTAACACATTTAAAGCTTCTGACCGAGGGTCCTACAATTTTCTTCTCCAATTTCTGTGTACTAAACTGCTTTCTATTAAATGTACAGAAGTTATAATTTTAGGTTATTAACATGAGAATTTAATTTAACTCTTTTGTGATGTGTGTATACTTGACCAAGACAAATTTGAACTGCTTTTTAAACACACATTTTTAGCAAATAATTTAACTGCTCATGCACGATCCTCACCCCTGAGATTTATCGTTTATGCAATTGTTTTACTTATTTTACTTTTTAATTGACTAGATGCCTTGGTACATTTCTAGGGATTAAAAAAAAAAAAACTGAGTGTAATTACAAAGAATATTGAATTCAAAGATCGTGTTTTGAAATCATTCGCTCCCTTGAAGTGTTAAAAGTATACAATAAAATATTTATTTTAAAACTTAAAAGGCAACAATGTACACTGGAGTGTGTCATTCCCTGTTTGAAGCCCTCCAATGGTCTCCTTGCATTGCACTCAGAATAAATGCCAGACTCCTCATCAATGCTTACAAGGCCCTAGAAGAGTAATCCCTGGTCCATTCAAAAGGCTCTCCTTCATCCTCACTCACCCACACTCTTAGTAGAGCACCCAAAGCCGGCCCCAACTTCCTCATGGCTCTAGTCACCATCCCATGGCTCCCAGCCCCATGGATGATACCACATCATCATGAGTCAACTTAAAAATCACCTCCTTGCGAAAGCCTTATCTGCCAACTGGGGTAAACTATATTATTGTTCCCAACTATTTGCTCCTTTCCCGGGAAGAGGATTATCCCTCCCACCAGTTGCTATGAGCCTTATGGTTTCTCACTGTAAGAAGAGTCTACATCCCCACTCCAATATTAGACATGACAATGGAAGTGAGTGGAGGTGGATCACTCCTCTCTGGGCAAAAGCTTGAAGAGCAACTCAGAGTTTGGCTTTGCCACAAAAACAGCATTCCTACACAGGGCAACTCCTACAATCTTAAGTCCTGCAAAGAGAAGACAAGTGAAGAAGAGCCATAGCTGCTGACCCACAGCCCCCACCATGTAATATGAGCAAGCAGTAAATGTTTGTAGTGGAAGCTGCTGAGATCCATTCACACAATTTATTTCCTTCATAGCATTATCATGTCTGAATGTATCTTGTTTATTGATATAGGCTTTTCTTCCTATATCCCCACCACCTGTCTTGGTCACCATCGCAGTCTTTAAGTGCCTAGAGCAACGCCAGGTGCTCCACCAACCTGTGTTCATGGAACGTCTACTTGCTGTTGGCTACATATCTGTACTGATGACCACCATCAACCACACACTAAGTCACTCTCAGGATACTAGGCTTTTTCTTGGAAAAACACCTCATCCTGGCGCTGAGTACAACTAACATGCAAAAGAATCACAGATTTTTTTTTTTTTTTTAAATGCTCCAGGGTTGGAATTTCAAGAATTAAGAAAGAATAAAAGCCATAAAATTAAGAATTGTTCCCTAAGCAGCATAAAGAATGGAACTAACATGCTACAAATCAATTCCATACCCAGCATTTGTTTTACTAGTTAGGCATATGATTGAATTTTTATAACTTACATGAGAACTTTCTTTAGCGGTATTTCTTTGTGTTCTGGAGCCTCTATCTGACTCTGACATAGCAACATGTCCCGAAAAGCACTAAAAGTTAGGCATATGGAATGTAAGGAATGTCTGATAACTATACAAACTTCAGAGATCAGCCCTTAGTCATAAACAAAATGCATGCCCTTTGAACTTAGATTCAAATTTAGTTTGAGGCAAACAAAGGTCATGGGGCTGAATGCTGGCAACGTGTGCAAAGTGAAGTGGGGTGATCTGAGATAGGCTCTAAATACAGTTCATCACTGCGAAGATAAATACTGTTTGCTCTTCACATAAAATGTTAATGAATTGAATGTGCAAAAACTGCTTGGTTGTTTTAGATTAGTAGAAAAACAAACCATTAAAATTACTTTATAAAATTCCCCCATTAAGGAACTCCCAGTACACACACAGATTTAATACATGTATTTACCTACTACACTTCTTCCAAAAATGGCTCTCTGGACTTGCCCCCTCATTAAAACACCTGTTGCTACCCTATGTCCACTCCATGTCTCCCTTCCAGGCTGGACCCAGCCCTCCTCAGCCAAGATCAGAGCCCCTACATCCAGAGTCCTGGCCTCTCAAATTCAGAAGCCCAGATAGACTGTTCAGGTACCTGTTTCCTGTCCTCCCAACCATGTACCCAAAAGCTCTCTTATCTGAAGTTCAACATCCCTTCCAGGTATATGCTGCCCCCCCCAGTCTATTCTTGAGCCAGCCCCACCCCTCCCTATTCCCAAACCACACCACCTGCTCCAGGAACATGAGTGCCTCCTGGGGGTGGGGGGGAGCGGGCTGGGTCTCCTGATTCTCAAGAGGGTCTGCTGTGTACACTGGGGAGGGGGGTATGGAGGAAAAAACAGAGCCTCAGGAACTTCTCAAAAATTAAAAAAAAAAAAAAATAGGGGATTTTTTTATTTTTTTATTTTTTTTAAGGCAGAAACACAAAAGAACAAAGGGCTGGTCAACAGACAAGAACAGCAAAATTTGGGGCAGTAGAAGGCAAATGAAAGAGTGATAATTGACTTAGCAGACCCGAGAATTAGGAAATCCAGGTAACCAATAGAGAAATCCCAGAAGCAGACTGATTTAAAAACCCAGACATGGCTCAGAAATTCCTGCACCAAGTACTTTAGACAATAGGCTGTGGATGGGGTTAGGGAGGTCTAGATGAAAACAGTCCTCCAGCCTACCTTTGCCCAACCTAAGCAGATACTGACCGTTTATTTTCTGGAGACTCAATTAGAGGGACTATGGACATCCATACAGCTGGCACAAATGCATTCTTGAAAACAGGAAGATTAAGGGAAAGTCTCCATACTGAAGAGTGAGGCTCCAAAGCCCCTTTTCCTTACTCAGTTTGAGAATCCTGGTAACTGGGCTTATATTAGCCACTCAGGAGACTGGTATGAGTTTTTCCTGGGAAAACTCACAAGCCCAAGAGAAAAGACGTATTGACATTAACATCTGGGAGCACCCTAATAGATAAAGCCATATCACTACATGACTATGCCCCAACGAATTCCTATAGAGTTTTCAAACAATTTATGCCTCATTTTAAAATATGACTGAAATTTATTATCAGGACAGGATAGGTAACGCCACAATGAAAAACAATACATTGGTCTCAGTGACCAAACACAACAAACATTTATTTCCCACTCAACCAAGTCCAAGGTGGTTCTGAAAGACTCCCCAGGTTACCTGGCCTTCACAGTATAGCTCGGCATGCCAGATGACAGCTTGGGTGACTGTGCCACCTCCATCTCAACAAAAACATCAATCTCCAAGGCAAGAGAGAAGTACAAATCACTTCTATTCGCATTCTACTGGCCAAACAAGTCACATGGAGGCAGAGAACTTGACCTTCCTGTGTGCCCAAAAGGAGTGATGCCTCTAATGCAAAAGTTGAGAATACCAGACCACTAAAACAAAAGCAAAAACTAAAACTAAAACAGAGGGAAAAAAAGGAAACAGAAGAAATGCGATGAATAGAAGAAAACTTCAAAAACATAATGAATTAATATCTTCAGAGAAATATAAGGACAGGTTACTATCAAAAAAGGGAGTTAAGGCTTAAAATGTCCAGAGTTTCTCTTTGGGACAATGGAAAAGTTTGGGTAATGGATGGTGGTGATGGTAGCACACTTTGTGAATGTAACACCACTGAATTATATATTGAATGTGGGTAAAGGGCAAATTTTAGGTTGTGCATATGGTACTAGAATAAAAATTTTAAAAGACCCAGGGGACTGCATAACACAAATAGTAAACCCTAAGTTAAACCATGGACTATTGTTAATAGTACAATAATAGGGTGGTATATGGAAACTCTGTATTTTATGCATGATTTTTCTGTAAACATACAACTTCACTAGGAAGGAAGGAAGGAGGGATAAAAATAGGAAAATTGAAAGAATAGTCTAAGAGGTCTCATATCTGACTAGCAGGAGTTCCAGACAGCAAGAACAAAGCAAACACGAAGGGAAAGATGTTATCAAAGAACTAATGCAAGAAAATTTCCAGAAGTGAATGATATAGGTTCCCTGATATATGTGGCCCACCCAGCACAATAGTCAAAAAAAAAGATCTACATCAAAGCAAAATATTGTGATATTTTAAAACATGAGGGGCAAAAAGAAGAGCCTAAATGATTCTAGAAAGGAACCATGCCACACACACACACACACACACACACACAAATCAGGAGTCAGAAAGACATCAGACTTATCAAGCACAATACTGGGAGCTCTAAGTCAGTGTTGCAAATTATTTCCAAGCTGGAATTACATCCCCAGGTGAACTATCAATCAGATATGATAGTAGAATAAAGCTATTTTCAGAGATGTGAAGCTGTAACAAATTTCATTCCTATCCCCTCTTTCTAAGGCAACTCTACCAGAATGAGGAAGTGAACCAGGAAACTGGAAGTCATGGGATCCAGAAAATAAGAGACTCCAACAGGGAAAACACAAATAAAATTGGCAAGATGATAGTGAATAAAGATCCCAGGAAGGAAAGTGTATATCAATTATAGTCATTAACTAGCTCGAACTAGACTTAAAAAAAAAAAAAAAAAAAAA
>JAQZBX010042340.1:0-22043 GCA_029593785.1 Cabassous unicinctus | reverse complement strand
TCCATTACATTTAATGGAGAAATGTATATATTTATTCATCTGTGTTTACTTTTTAGTTTTTAATTGTTTATATTTTTGATTATTAAATGTACAAATAAAGTTAAGAGGAAAAAAAAAAGAAAAAAAAGATGAACTATGTGTAACAAATGATGCTGTCACATACTCTTGCTTGAGGGCTAGTTTATCTTGAGAACATGTATGTACTGGTTTTTATCTGCTTGTAAATTAAAAAGGTGAGATTTAAAAAAAATAGATAGGAAACATACAACAAAAGAGTGGAACATGCAGGAAAACATGATCAGTGATTAACAAGACAGGACATCCAAAATCATACGGGCAGAAAAACAGATAGAGAAAAGAATAGAAAAAACTGAGCAGGGTCTCAGACAATTGTATGAAAACATAAAGCACACAAACATACATGTCATGGGTGTACCAGAAAAAAAGTAGAAGAGAAAAGGGGCAGAAAGAATATTTGAGGAAATAATGACTGAAAATATCCCAACTCTTATGAAAGACATAGATATGCATTACAAGAAGCACAACATACTCAAAATAGTAAATCTGAAGAGTTACTATGAGACACATACTAATAAGAATATCAAATGTCAGAGATAATGAGAGAATCTTGAAAGCAGCAAGAGAAAAGCAACTTGCCACATACAAGGGAACAGCAATGAGATTAAGTGCTGATTTCTCAGCAGAATCCCTAGAGGCAAGAAGGCAGTAGTAGAATATATTTAAGATACCAAAAGAGAAAAACTGCTATCCAAGAAATCTTTAACCAGCAAATATGCCCATCAAAAATGAAGCAAGTTTAAAGTATTCACAGATAAACAGAAACTAAGAAACTGAGTTAATAAGAGACCAACCCCACAAGAAATACTGAAGGGAGTTCTGTAGGGTGAAGGGAAAATACAAGAGAAAGAGGATTGGAGGAGAATGTAGAAGTGAAGAACATCAGTAAGGGTAACTAAAAGGGTAAAAAGAAAGACAAAATAAGATGTGGCATATGTGGAGCCAAGAGATAAAATTGTTGAAGTAAGTTCTGCTTTTACAGCAATAACATTGATTGCTAATGGATTAAATTTCCCAGTCAAAAGTCACAGACTGGCAGAATAGATTATCAAAACATGAGCCATCTATAATTTCTCTACAATAGAATCACCTGAAATCCAAGGATTCAATAGGCTGAGAGTGAAATGTTGGAAAAATATATATACATACAAATAGTAACTGAAAAAGAGCTGAGGTAGCTATACTAATATCAGACAAAATACACCTTAAATGCAAAATTGTTACAGGAGACAAAGGGAGATAATATATATAAATAAAGGAGCAGTCCACCAAGACAAAAATAATCATCGATATTTCTGTACATAAACTGGGTGCTCCAAAATACATGTGGTAAACACTGGCAAAACTGAAGGGAGGACTAGACAACTATACAATAGTTGGAGACTTCAATACAACACTCTCAATAATAGATAGAACATCTACACAGAGAATCATTAAGTAAAACAGGACTAGAATAATACAACAAATGAACTTGACCTAACAAAAATATACAGAACATTATACCCCACAACACCAGGATATACATTCATTTCAAGTTTACATGTATCATTCTCCAGGACTGATCACATGTTGGCCCAAAAAGTACAACTCAATAAATTTAACAATTTTGAAATTATACAAAGCATCTTCTCTGCCCATAATGGAATAAAGATGGAAATCAATAGCATGCAGAGAACTAAATTCACAAATATATAGAAGACAAGTAAAACTTCTTTAAACAATGATTGGGCCAAAGACGAAATTGAAAGAGAAATAGCAAATACTTGAGACAAATGAAAATGAGAACACAAGATACCAAAAGTTATGGAATACAGGAGGATTATGGGAAGATGGCATCAGATTAGGCAGACAAGTCTCAGCTCTCTCACAAAAACAACACAGTAAGAGCCAAAAGCTGCCCAAGGGACCTTCTTTGGGAGTCAGCCAACCAGGACAGTGCTTCACAACTCCCAAGAGGGTAAGGGACAGAGAGAAGAAGAATCCGAAACAACAAACTGTATTACTAAAGCTCCTGGCAACCAGGAAGGGCTCCCCTCCCCCACCCCTGACATATTAAGTGGGGTGGGGGATGTAAAACCCTTGGCTCATTGCAGCTGACTGACAGAGGAACAGAAGTCTTCCTCCCTGTCAGCTGTTACAAGGGAAAAGGGAGGGGAAGTCTGGGGTTTTTTGTCAGTGAATAAGGCTGGTGGAGTCTGCTTTGAATCTCAGCTCCCGCCAGACCAACACAATGGAAAACCAACAGATACACAGATACACCTCCGTGAAAAAGTGTGCCAATGAGCACCATCTGCTGGATGGTCTGGAAATTGCATGGGCAAAAATTGCAATTGGGTCTTTCTGTTCACTAACTTCTAGGAGAAAATCTTTCCCCATTAGTGAGTCAGTCCCTGGCATGATTTTGATAACTTAAGCTGGACAATTTTAAAAACTTAGGATGAGTTGGACCAAATATCAAACAAGAGCTGTGAAAAAATAATAATGGGCAAGAGAGAGAAATTGGCCATCAGTATATTCACCAACATATTCAGAAGCCTAGACACAAGCAAAAAAATTTCAAGCCATACAAAAGTTACAGAATGCAGCGAAGGCAGTGCTGAAAGGGAAATGTATAGCCCTAGGTGGCCTCCATTAAAAAGGAAGAAAGAATTAAAATCAATGACCTAACTGCACACCTGGAAGAATTAGCAAAAAGAATGGAAAATTAATCCCAAAGCAAGCAGAACAAGAGAATTTAAAAGAAAGAAATGGAATTGAGAACAACAACAACAAAAAAAACCACTATACAATGAATCAACAAAACCAAAAGTTTGTTCTTCAAGTAGATCAATAAAATTGACAAAGCCATAGCTAGATGAACAAAGAAAGAAACAGAGGACTTGTAAATAAATAAAATTAGGAAGTAGATGGGGGAACTTACTACTGACCACACAGAAACAAAAAAGACCATAACCAAATGTAAGATATGGACTATAGTTAGTAGTAAGATTTTGATGATATTCCTTCTTAATTTGTGACAAATATCTCACAACAATGCTAGGTATTGGTGGTAGTTTGATGTATGGGACCCTTGTATGATGTATGCATGTTTTTTCTGTAAGTTCACCAATTTTTCTATTCACTTATTGTTTATGTTTGTATGTATGTATGCATGTCATGTATAAATTATATACTTCAATGAAATTTTTTAAAAAATGGCCATAACTGGATACTATGAACAACCACATGCCAAAAAATTAGACAACTTAGAAGAAATGGAAAATTTACTAGAAACACACAAACCACATACACTAACTCTAGAAGAAATATAAGACCTCAACAAACCAATCTCAAGTAAAGATATTGAGTCCGTCATTTAAAAACTCCCAACCAAGAAAATCTCAGATCCAAATTGCTTCACAGTTTAATTCTACCAATCATTCCAAGAATAATTAATGTCAATCCTGCACAAAGCCTTCAAAAAATTGAAAGGAGTGAATACTACCTAACCCATTCTATGAAACCAACATCTCCCTAAAATTAGTAACCAATCTCTTTAATGAATATTGATGCAAAAATCCTCAACAAAATACTTGCTAATCAAATCCAACAGAACTTTAAAAGAATTATACACCATGCTCAAGTGGGTTTTATTCCAAGTATGCAAGGATGGTTCAACACAAGAAAATTAATATAGTGCACCAGATTAAAAAATTGAAGGAGAAAAAACATATGATATTCTTGATTAAGGAAGAAAAGACATTTGAAAATTTTAGCATTCTTTCTTGATAAAAATACATAGAAAGTTAGGAATAGAAGTAAACTCCCACAATATAATAAAGGACATTCATGAAAAACCCACAGTTAACATCATACGTAGTGATGAGAGGTTAAAGCTTTCTCTCTAAGATTGGGAACAAGACAAGGATGCACACTGTCACAACTGATATTCAACAATGTGATAGAAGTTCTAACTAGAACAATTAGGGGAAAAAAAGAAATAAAAGATATCCAAATAAGAAAGGAAGAAGTAAACATTTCATTGTTTGAAGAAGACATGATTCTATACTTGGAAAGCCCTGAAAAATCAGCAACAAAGCTACTAAAGCTAACAAATGAATTCAGCAAAGTGGTAGGATACAAGATCAACATGCAAACCTCAGTAGTATTTATATATACTAGTAATGAGCAATCTGATGAGGAAATAAATTTCTACTTACAATAGCAACTAAAAGAATCAAATATATAGGAATAAATTTAACTAGATATATAAAGGACCTGTACTCAGAGAACTACAAAATATTGCTAAAAGAAATTAAATAAAACCTACATAAAAGGAAGGGCATTCTGCATTGATGGTTTGGAAGACAAAATATCTTTAAGATATCAATTCTACCCATATTGGTTTACAGAGTCAATGCAATTCCAATAAAAATTCCAACAGATTGATTTAAAGAATTAGAAAAGCCAATTAACAAATTTATTTAGAAGTGTAAGGGGCCCTAATATCCAAAAACCTGTTGCAAAATAAAAACAAAGTCAGAGGTTTCACATTATATGACCTTAATGTATATTACAAAACTACAGTAGTCAAAACAGCATGGTATAAAGGTAGGAATAGTGATCAATGGAATATAATTCAGAGTTCAAAAATAAGCCCTCACATCTATGGTCAATTGATTTTTTTTTTTATTTTAACAAATCAATTTTATTGATAAATATTAATAAAGCATAAAATCATTCAAAGTGTACAATCAATGATATTTGGTATAATCACATCTTTGTGCATTCAACACTTCAATCATTTTAGAGTATTTTCATTATTCCTATAATAATAATAAACAAAAAACTCATCAATCGATTTTTTATTTATTTTTTTAATTTATTTTTAAAGAAGTCATAGATTACAGAAAATTTACATCAAAAATGTAGAAGATTCCCACATACCCTACCCCCTACCACTCTCACATTTTCCTGTATTAATAATATCTTACTTTAGTGTGGTACAATTGTTCCAATTGATGAACAAATATTGAAGCATTGTAACTGTCAATGGTATATAGTTTACATATGGTTTATACTTCGCAATGTACAATTTTATAGATTTTGACAAAATGTATAATGGCCTGTATCCTTCATTGCAATGCCATGCATAAAAATTCCAGTGCCAAAAACATGCCCTATGTTCCACCTATTCTTCCTCCCACTCCCCTCAGAATTACTGTTAGCCAATATCTTTATATTAATGTTATAAGTTTTTCCGTTACTACACGAATAAGTTTACTTTAGTCCATTGTTGCTTTCCCCCTTATGTTTGCTCATTCTTCATTCTTGAGAATTTTGTAACGATGATGTTGACTCTGCATCAGATTGAGAGGGGGATTAGACCTCATCGGACAGATGGAAGGAACTGTTTTGCTGGAAACTGGAGATAGTACATGTTGTTTGGGATGGGGATGGCCCATCATTATCATTTTGTTAGTTTTCCTAGATGAGTCTGATGAACTGGAGCATAGGTGTTTGTTGCAACTCTGCTGAGATTCACAGCTCAACTGGCATATGAACAGACAGAAGATTTAAGTCCATGGGAAATATATTTAAAAGGTGTAGTACTAATTATAGATTCAAATAAAAGGGGTAGAAAAATCATGTGTAGTGAAACATTGTTACATTGGGGAAATATGTTATCATATATCCCAGTAAGGTCCATCAATGGGGTGTGGCTTTCATGGGCTTTGTGTCTTGCCTATAGACTCCAGATGTCTCTAAAGTCCTTAGAAGCAATGTTGTTTGAGGCTTTTTTTACTGTACCAGTTAGTGATATCTGCCTGAGTGATGCATAAGTGTAACATCTGGAATGAACTCCCAAATGACTTTAAAATTTCAGCCATAGAAATTGTTTTGTAATTAATTTTCCCCCTTTTGGTTAATGTAGTTTTCCAAATGCATCACTGGTTGGTACTTGGTAGTAATTCCTGGATGCCAAGGAGGTTCATCCCTGGGAGACATGTCCCAAGTCAGGGGGAAGGTAGAGAATTTATTTGCTGAGTTTGGCTTAGGAAAAGGCTACATTTGAGTAGCAAGGAGTTATCCAGGAGTTGCTAAAAGATAAGTCTCAGGCAATAGATATTAGAAGAGTAAATTTCAATTTTACAAGAATAAGGTTCATAAGTACAAGCATTAATATTGAGGACTTGGTATTTTGGTCTCTTTACTGTTATTAGGCACTGTCTATATACTCTAGAGATTCTTGCCACTCTATTAGAGAAAGTAGCAGGGCTCATCAGGATGGGAATGTAATACTTTGTTGGTTAATGTGTGGGTCTCCACCCTCTTAGATAATTCCCCATGACCACATGAACATATTCCATAGAGGCATGCCCCAGGTGCACCCTTCCCCACACATGCCCCTAACACTGAAAACCTGTAGCAATGAACCTCTTCTACCATAGTTGCCAAAATAACACTCCCTCAATTTTATTCTCAACCACAGTCCTCTACCTCCCCAGGGTTCATCTGTTCCTTCCTCCAGCCTTGCCCCAAGCTCTGTGAATAGCCCAACCCAGTCCAAAATCCAATTCACACTTACACTTTAGCATCATGGACCCAAATTACATCCCTGCACTATCATTATTGTCATTTACTTCCAAACCTACCCCATTGACTAATGATAGATTCTGCCCAGATTGAGCATTGGATCACCAATCTCCTCCCTTTGTATCTCCTGGTAACCTATCTTCCAGACCTCTGTGAGTCTTCTCAATATCCTTAGTACGTATCAGTGAGATGATGCAATATTTGTCCTTTAATGATGGCCTTATTTCATTCAACATAAAGTCTATGAGATTCATCTATGTTGTCACATGTGTTGATACTCCATTCCTTCATATAGCTGAGTAATATTCCACCATATGTATATACCTCATTTTGTTTATCCAGTCATCCATTGATGTAAACTTGGGCTTCTTCCAACTTTTAGAAAGTGTGAATAATGCTGTGATGACCATTGGTGTGCATATGTCTGCTTGCATCCTTGCTTTCAATTTTTCTGGGTTTATTCCTAATAATGGGATTGCTGGATCATATGGTGATTCTATACTTAACTTCCTGAGAAAATGCCAAACCATCTTCTACAGTGACTAAACCATCCTACATTCCCACCAGCAGTGGATGAGTATTCCCTTTCCTCCATATAATCTCCAAAAGTTGTAGTGTTCTGCTTTTTCATATCCTCCTGTCTAATAAGTGTAAGATCATATCCCATTGTAGTTTTACCCCAGCTTTTTTATTTTTATTTTTATTATTTTTAACAAATCAATTTCATTGATAAATATTAAAAAAAAAATAAATCCACCCAAAGCCAGTTGGGTGTTGGCTTGCCTGACCTGTCTCTTACAGGTTCACTCTCCCCCAGTCATCTGGGTACCCCTCTCTAGCTGTTTTCTCCGATTGCCCCTGTTATCCCCTGGATTCCCTTCTCCAGATAATCCTGCCTACCTTCCAGCAGTTTCTGGAGAAGGAGTGCAGTCTGCCACACCCTTTTCTGACATATTCTGCTTTCAGCACTTTCTTTTGTTTTTCTTTTTTTAAAAACATTCATACATGAACATACATAAACATTGTGAACTTACAAAACAAACATGCATAACATAATAAAGGGCTCCCACACATCAACCCACCACAAATACTTTGCATTGTTGTGAAACATTTGTTAACAAATTATGAAAGAGCATCGTCAAAGTATTACTACTAACTGTAGTCTGTATCTTACTCCCCTATACATTTTTTTTAAGGATTTATTTATTTATTTTTATCCATTTTTACCACCCCCTCCCTTTTTTGCTGTTTTTGTGTTCATTTGCTGGGCAACTCTCTGTGTCCATTTCCTGCCCTCTCTTCTCCTCCTTCTCCTCCTGTCTTCACTGGGATTCGATCCTCAGAACCTCCGATGTGGGAGAGAGGCATCCTACTGCCTGTGCCACCTTAGTTCCTGGTTTATCGGTGCGTCTTATCTTGACTCTCCCTTGTGTCACTCTCCTGTTACATCATCATCTTGCTGTGTGGCTCACCTACTCATAGGGCCTGGAGGAGCACCCATGCACAGGGTCTGACTTATTTAGGAACTGCCTAATAGTCCTCCATGGTGGTTGTCCATACTACATTGCATCTAATGGTGAATAAGCATTCCTATTTCCAGACATCCTCTCCAACACTAACAATTATTTCACTATTTAACAGTGGCCAGTCTAGTAGGCGGAAATGACATCTCATTGGAGATTTGATTTGCATTTCTCTCATCACTAGTCTAGTTGTACTGATCATTTTGTCATGTATTTCTTCACCATTTTTATTTCTTCTTTGGACAATTGTCTTTTCATGTCTTTTGCCCAGTTTTTAATAGGACAGATTGTCTTTTCATTGTTGAATTTTATGATCTTTTTAAATATCATGGATAGCAAACCCTAATCAGATATGAGATTGCCAAATATTTTCTCCCAATGAGTCTGCTGCCTTTTCACCCTTTTGACAAACTCCTTTGATGTGCAAGAGTTTAATTTTGAGGGGGTCCCACTTCTCTATTTTTTTTTTGTTTATTGCTTATGCTTTGTGAATAAGGTTTAAGAAACTACTGCCTACCACAAGATCTTTCCTATATTTTCTTCTATGAGATTTATGGTTGTCTCTATTGTATTTAGTTCCTTGATTCAAAACACTTGCCCATTTTTTAAATGGGTTTTCTTTTTATTTTTGAGGTATAGGATTTCTTTATATCTGCTAGATATTAAGCTCCTATCAGATATATGCTACCAAATATTTTCTCCCATTGAGTAGACTGCCTTTCACTTTCTTGACAAACCCCTTTGAACTGTAAAGGTTTTTAATTTTCAGGAGGTCCCATTTATCTATTTTTTCTTTCATTGCTTGTACTTTGGGTGTGAAGTACATAAAACCATTTCTCAATACAAAATCCTGTAGATGCTTCTCTACATTATCTTGCAAGGTCTTTATAGTTTTGGCTCTTATATTTAGATCTTTGATCCATCTTGAGTTAATTTTTGTATAAGGTGTAAGATGGTGTCCTCACTCATTCTTTTGGATATGCATATCCAGTTCTCCAAGCACCATTTGTTGAAGAGGCCATTCTCTCCCAGTTGAATGAGAGTGGCGGTCTTGTCAAATATCAGTTGACTGTATATATGAAGATCTATATCAGAACTCTCAATTCAGTTCCATTGGTTGGTATGTCTATCCTTGTGCTAAAACCATGCAGTTCTGACCACTGTAGCTTTGTAGTATCCTTTAAAGTCAGGTAGTGTGATTCTTCCAATTTCATTTTTCCTTTTTCAATATGTCTTTGGCTATTCGGAGTCTCTTGCCCTTCCAAATAAATTTCATAATTACTTTTTCCAATTCAGTAAAAACTACTGTGGTGATTTTTATTAGGATTGCATTAAATCTGTAAGTCAGTTTGAGTAGGATAGACATCTTAATGATGTTTAGTCTTCCTAGCCATGAACAGGGAATATTCTTCCATTTATTTAAATCTTCTTTGATTTCCTTTAACAGTGTTGTATAGTTTTGTATAGTTTAAGTCCTTTACATCTTAGGGTAGGTTGGTATGGATTGTTCATGGAACTGGAGTTAGGGTTACATCTTAGGGTGTGTTGGACTGTCTATGGAACAGGGGGAAGGGTTGGGAGAGGGAACAGGTGAACACTGAGGATTGGAAGATACATGGTTGAAATGATAATGTTGGGAATGCTCTTTTGGCAGTATGGCAAGGGAGGGTTACTGGTTTAGGGTGTTGAATATAGGGACCATTTGTGACAGGGTGCACCTGGGGCAGGCTTCTAGGGAGTGCGTGAGCATTCATTTTGTCATAGTGTGTTATATTAGTGGGAGGAGACACACATAAAGAGTTGGAAGGTGTTGGGCACCCATCCTGGGGAGGCCCACTATGTTCTCAAATAAAAGGGCAGGAGTCCCTCAAGAGCATGGGCAGTACCTAATAGGGGAGGACAGATCAGTGTGTCAAACCCTCAGTGTTGCTGCAAGTAACTATGAATCTTGTCCTTCAAGAAGTGAAGCCTGGTGTTGCTGTGGGTCCCAAGGGGAAGAGGTGGGAGGAATAGAATAATTAGAACAGCAGGTATTTTGGGGGTGATGAAAGTGTTCTTCTACATGATCTTGCAATGATGGTTACAGGCCATGTTAAGTTTCATCAAAATTTATAAAGGTCTATGGTAAAAAATATAAACCATAATCTTAACCATTGACCATAGTTAGTAGCTATGTTTCAATATTTGTACATCAGTTGTAACAAATGTACCATCCATATATAAAATGTTATTAATAGGGGAAGTGGGAAGGGGGGAAGGATGTTGGGTATATGGGAGTCCCCTGTATTCTATGTGACATTTCTGTAGCCTAAAACTTCTTTGAAGGCAAAATGAAAAATGTAAGACACTGGGGGAATAAATGTAAGAAAAAGTCACTGTACATACAGCACAATAGATCTTACAGTGATGACAGCCAAAATATCAAAAACATTTTTAAAATATTAACCAAAATTTTTTTTATTTTTATTTTTAATTTTTTAAATTTTATTTCTTGCTTTAAAACTATCATTATTATTTCATTTTCTTATTAATTATACTTGGGTACTTTTTAGCTTCATTTTTCAAGAAGTTTTGGATCACAGAAAGGTTACAACTGTGGCAGAGAAAGATCATTGGTGTGAGGTGTCAAAAATGGGGGATACATGGCAGGATTTTCACCTGGGCACACATATAAGGCATATAAATGTGTTCAAATGTTCATGGGGCATTGTCATGGTAGGTGGAGATTCACCATCCTGGGGAATTCTGCCACATTCTCTAATGGAGCAGCAAAAATCTCCCAAGTACAGGGGCAATGATTAGTGAAGGAGGATGGTCCATTGATGGGCCCTTAATATTGATCACTGTGTATATGAACCTTTACTCTTGAAATTAAAACTTAGACTACTATTATAGGGTGCCTAAGAGTTACCTCCTGAGAGCTTCCTTGTTGCTCAAATGTGGCTTCTCTCTAAGCCAAACTCAACATATAGATGCTGTAACTTCCCCCCAGCATGGGACATGACTCCCAGGGATGAGCCTCCATGGCACTGAGGGATTACTACCAAGCACCCACTAGCAATGCAACTGGAAAAAGATGTTGACCAAAAGGGGAAAAAGTTAAAGACAAATGAGTTTATATGGCTAAGAAACTTCAAAACGAGTTGGGAGTTCTTTCCAGAGGTTACGCTTATGCATGTCTCAGCAGGACCTCATTGCCAGCCAAAGTAGATACTACCCCAAAAGGTGGGGCTCCTGAAGGCTCTGGAGATGTCCAGGCACTATAGTCTGGGCAGATATCTCAGGAGTTTGGTGTCTTGCCAGTGGGCCCTACTTTGAATTTACTTTGAAATACTACCTTCAAATACTACCTTGAAAATAAATGCAAAACTATTGTAAGAAACAAAGAAATACCCTACATATTAATAAAAGGGGTAATCTTTCAAGTCAACAGAACAATCATAAACCTTTATGTACCTAACAAGGGCACCTCATAATACATGAGGCACACATTGGAAAAACTAAGTGGAGAAATAGATGCCTCTACAATTATAATGGAGGACATTTATACACCATTATCACCATTAGACAGAACATATTGACAGAGGGTCAATAAAGAAACAGAGATCTTCAATAATACATTAGAGGATCTGGACCTAATAGTCATATGCAGAACATTGAACACAAATACAGGGGGATATACATTTTTCTCAAGTGCACATGGAACTTTATCCAGGATAGACTACATGTTAGGCCAGAGAAAAACTTTCAACTAATTCAGAAAGATTGAAATTATACCAAGTAATTTCTCTGATCACAATGGAATGAAGCTGGAAATCAGAAAGGGACAGAGAACCAGATAAGGGACAAAGATATGGTAGTTAAACATCACGTTTTGACAATCAGTGTGTCAAGGAAGAAATTGCAAGAGAAATCAGTAACTACCTTGAAACCAATGAAAAAGACAACACAACATATCAAAACACATAGGATGCAGCAAAAGCAGTGTTGAAAGGGAAATTTTTAGCCATAAATGCATATATCAAAAAAGAAGAAAGAGCTAAAATCAAAGACCTAACTGCACACCTGGAGGAACTGGAAAAACAACAACAAACTCAATTCAAAGCAAGTAGAAAGAAGGAAATAACAAAGATTAGAACAGAACTAAATGAAATTGAAAATAAGAAAACACTAGAAAAAATTAACAAAACCAAATGCTGGTTCTTTGAGAAGATTAACAAAATCTAGAAACCCTTAACTAGATTAACAAAGAAAAAAAGAGAAGATACAAATACATAAAATAAGAAATAAAGAAGGGTATATTACCACTGACTCCACAGAAACAAAGAGTACCATAAGAGGATACTTTGAAAATTTTATGCCAACAACATGGATAACTTAGATGAAATGAACAAATTCTTAGAAGCACTCAAGCAGCCTACATTGACAAAAAAAGAAACTGATGAACTCAACAGACCAATCACAAGTAATGAGATTGAATTAGTCATAATAACCCTCCCAACTAAGAAGAGCCCTGAACCAGATGGCTTCACAGGTGAATTCTACCAACATTCTGGAAAGAAAAACACCAACTACACTGAAAGTATTCCAAAAAATAGAAGTGGAGGGAACATTGCCTAACTCATTCTATATGTGAACATAAGCCTAATACCAAAGCCAAAAAAAGATGCCACAAGAAAGGAATATTATAGACCAATCTCTATAATGAACCTAGATACTAAAATCCTCAACAAAATACTTACTAATCATATTCAACAAAACATCAAATAAATTATACACCATGACCAAGTGGTTTTCATCCATGGTGTGCAAGGTTGGCTCAACATAATAAATTCAATCAATGTAATAAACCACATTAACAGATCAAAAGAAAATAATTCACATGATCATCTCTATTGATGCAGAAAAAGCATTTGACAAAATACAGCACATTTTCCTGATAAAAACACTTCAAAGATAGGAATAGAAAGTAAATTCTTCAAGACGATAAAGGGTATATATGAAAAACCCACAGCTAACATGATATTCAATGGTAAAATGTTAAAAACTTTCCCTCTAAGATCTGGAACAAGACAAGGATGCCCACTGTAACCACTCTTATTTAACATTGTGTTAGAAGTACTTGCTTGAGTACTTAGGCAAGAAAAAGATATAAAATGATCCAAATTGGAAAGGAAGAAGTAAAATCTTCACTATTTGTAGATGACATGATCCTAAAAGTAGAAAGTTCTGAGAAATCTAAAAGAAAGCTTCTAGAGCTTATAAATGAGTTCAGTAAAGTGCCAGGATATATAAGATCAATGTGCAAAAATCAGTAGCATTTCTATACACCAATAATGAGCAAGCTGAGGAAGAAATCAAGAAAAAAAATCCCATTTATGAAGGCAACTAAAAGAATCAAATACCTAAGAATAAATTTAAAGATGTAACTGACTTGTATGCAGAAAACTACACAACATTGTTAAAGGAAAGCAAAGAAGACCTAATAAAATGGAAACTCTGTTCATTGATGGAAGACTAAATATCACTGAGATATCTATCTTATCCAAGTTGATTTTCAGATTTAATGTAATTTCAATAAAAATTGCAACAGCATTTTTTACAGAATTGGAAAAGTTTACTATGAAATTTATTTGGAAGTGCATGGGGTGCCAGACAGCCAGTCATATTGTAAAAGAAAAATGAAATTGGGGGACTCATACCACCTGACTTTAAAGCATACTACAAAGCTGCAGTGGTCAAAACTATGTGGTATTGGCACAGAGATAGTCATACTGACCAATGGAACAGAATTGAGATCTCTGATATAGATCCACACATATACTGTCAACTGGTATTCAACAAGGTATCAAGCTTATTCAACTGGAAGAGAATGGCCTCTTCAACAAATGGTGCTTGGAGAACTGGATATCCATAGCCAGAAGAATGAGAGAGGAGCACCATCTCATGCCCTATACAAAAATTAACTCAAGATGGATGAAAGATCAAAATATAAGAGCTAAGACCATAAAGTCCTGGAAGATAATGTAGGGAAGCATCTACGAGATCTTGTAGCGGGAAATGGTTTTATAAACTTTACACCCAAAGCACGAGCAACCCTGATATTCTCTTTTCAGAGGGCAGGAGTGTCAAGATAGCACGTAGTTCCTTTTTGTTATTGTTTGATTAGATATTTTGATCATTAACTTCATTTGTCAACTTGTCTAGGTTATAGTGTCCAGTTGATTGGTCGAATAACATCTGTCCTGACTGTTACAGTAAGGGTAATTCATAGATTGATTTGCATGTATAGTCAGCCAATTACATCTGCAGTTGATTGCATCTACGATCAAAAAAGGAGATTACCCCCAGCAATGAGGGGTTTCACCTCATCCATACAGACGGATGTTGTTTTAGTTTGCTAAAAGCTTCTGGGAGGGGGATTGTAGGAACATGGCTGTTGGGTTAGGCAGATAAGGCTCAGCTCTCACTAAAACAATGGAGAAAGAGCCAAAGGCTGCCTTGGGGACCTGCTTTGGAGTATAGCAGACCAGGACCCTGTTCACAATGCCCAGGAGAGTGAGGGACAGAGAGATGAAGGAGCAGAAACAACAAATCATCAGTTATTAAAACTCCCAGCCACTGGGAAGGGCTCTCCTCCCCTAAGTCTGCGATATTAAGTGAGGGTAAAACTCCTGGTGAATTGCTTCTAGCTGAGAGGAGAGCAGAAGTCTTCCTCCCTGCCAGCTGCTTTGGATATATGTAGAACAGGAAGGTGCTCTGAGTCATCTAGGAGGGTACTGGAAAGATAAAGAAGCCAAAGGAAAATCATGAGTTTCTCACCCCTGTAGTTGGAAGCAGCACATACACCCTGACCTCAGGACAAAAAGCCTAGGTCGAGCTACTGACTTCCTGCTCTGAGGACTGTGAGGACAGATTCCCTGGGAGGAAGAAGGGTCTGGGAAGGTGGAGAGTGGTTTCTTTGTGGGGAATTTGACCAGCTGAGCCCCCTTTGAATATTGGAAGGGACACTGACTCCACAGGGAGAGGGGAGGGGGATTTCCTCAGACTGGCTGTTTCGCCCAGCTGCCCAGGTAAAGGAATCTAACCTGCCCAAGGGAAAGGGGGCAGATAAACTTCTGAAAGGCTAAATTATCTAAGGAGACAGTTTAGTTCAGTGGAGGAATTCCTGCCTTGCATATATGAGGTCCCTGTTTCAATTCCCAGCTCTTCTTAGAGAAGTGATTCACCAGGTTATCAGGCATCCAGTTGAAACTTTATGACAGGGAACATACATACATTCTCTTTAAATTAGCATTTCTTGGATCTCTTATTTTCATTTAAAAAAAAAAAAGTTCTTTTTTTAATTTTCCTTATTTTACTCACTAAAACCCAGTTCAAAACCTTCAGAGAGCAGGCTTCAGGGTGATTGATTGATGAACACTAACAGCCTAAGGAGATCCTTAGGGGTCTAAGAGGGAAAGCTGTTTTTCTGTGTTTATTTTTATTCTTTTATTTCTTTCTCCTTTTTTTAAAATCAGTTGCTGCTGTACTTTTTCTGGTCTGTTGTGTTTCCCCTTCCTCTGTTTCCTTGTTTGTTTGTTTTTTGTTTACCGATTTTTTCTCCTACGCATTTTTTTTTCTCTCCTTCATCTGTCTATCTTCTATTTTCTGTTGTTGTTCTTTCATTCCACCTCTTTATGTTTGGTCTTCAATTTTTCCGTTTTTATTTCTCTTTCTCTCCTTTTTTCTCTTATTCTTCTTTTTTAATTTTTTTCTTTCCCTCTTTTCTTTATTCTTTTCCTCTCTTTTCATCATCCCAGCCTTTTAATTCATTTTTATAATTTTCTCTGTTCTGTTTCTTATGTCACTCATTTCTTAAAATATACTTTTTATTTTTATTTTTTAAAAGAGAACTAGATTACATAAATGTTACATAAAAATATAGGAGATTCCCATACATCTTGCTCCCTATACCTCCTATATTTCCCACATTGACAATATCTTTCATTAATGTGCTACATGCGTTACAATTGATGAACACATTTTGGATCATTACCACTAAGCATGGATTATAGTTTACACTGTAATTTACACTCTCTTTACACAATTTTGTAGGTTATGGCAAGATATATATAATTGCCTGTATCTGTTCTTGCAATGTCATTCAGGACAATTCCCAAGTCCCTAAAATGCCCTCATATTTCACTTTTTTTCTCTCTCTCCCTGCCCTCAGAACCTCCATAGGCCACTACTTCCACATCAATGATATAAGTTCTTCCATTGCTAGAATCACAATAAGTCTATAGTAGAATACCAGTATGTCTACTTTAATCAATAGTTCATTCTCCAGTCCTGAGGATTCTGGGATGGTGATGCTTATTCCATGTCTAATTGAGGAGGGGGTTTAGTTCCATAGGGCAGATAGATGTGACTCTCTTGTTTGCAGTTGTAGACTCTCTCAGTTCCTTGGAATGGTCATTGTCCATCATCATCTCCTTGTTAGTTGTCCTGGGTGAGTCCAATGAACTGGAGAGTAGCTGTTGTAACTGTGTTGAGATTCAGGGCCCAGCTGGTACGTGGAGAGCACAAAGATTTAAGTCTCTTGGACGTACACCTATCAACTCTAGTACTAATTATAGGTTCAAATACAAGGGTCAGATGAACCATGTATAGGGAAACCACAACTGAGTCTAAGTCTGTCACACTGGGGAGCATAAATTCCAAAGTAGGGACCACTGGCAAAGCACCAAACTGCTGAGATATCTGTCATTGGCTATAGTGTGTCTGGATGTCTCCAGAGCCCTCAGAAGCTCTGCTATTTGAGGTAGCATTTGCTTTGGCAATCAATGAGATCCTGTTGAAACATGCATAAGTGTAACCTCTGGAATGACCTCCTGACTCACTTTGAAGTCTCTTAGCCTTATAAACTCATTTGTCTTTACCCTTTCCCCCTTTTGGTCACCATTTTTCTCCAGTTGCATTGCTGGTTGGTGCTTGGTAGTAATCCCTTGGTGCCAGGGAGGTTTATTCCCAGGGGTCATGTCTCACGTTGGTGGGAAGGCAATGCATTTATATGCTGAGTTTGGCTTAGAGAAAAGCCACATTTAAGCTACAAGGAGGCTCTCAGAAGGTAACTCTTAGGCACAATATAATACTAGGCTATAAGTTTCAATTTCAAGAGTAAAGTTTTATAAGTACAGTCATCAAAATCAAGGGCCTGTCAGTGGACCATCTTTCTTCACTAGTCATTGTCCCTGTATTTGGGGATTCTTGCTGTTCCATTAGAGAATGTGGCAGAGCTCAACAAAATGGGAAATGGATATTCTTTCAGTTATTGTGTGAATCTCCACCCACCATGACAAAGCCCCATGAACACTTGAACACATTTATATGCCTTACATGTGTGCCCAAGGTGAACCACCTCCCACACACACCCCACCACTGACACCCCACACCAATGATCTTCCCCTGTCATAGCTGTAACCCTTTTGTGATCTAAAATTTCAAAAATGAATCCACCAAAATAACCAAATTCAATTAATAAGAAAATGAAATAAAAATAATAGTTTTTAAAAATAAAATACAAATAACAATTTTAATTTAAAAATAAAAATAATTTAGGATAATAAAAAATAAAGAATATTTTCTTAAAAAATTTTTACACTATGTCTTTCATCACTGTATGATCTGTTGTCTTGTATGCACAGTGACATTTTCTTCCATTTATTTCCCCAGTGTCTTACTTTTTTCATTTTGTTGTCAAAGAAGTTTATGGTTATAGAAAAGTTATGTACAGAATATAGGGTGCAGCAGTTTGGCAGTTTGATATTGTTATGCATTCCAAAAATAGATATTGGATTATGCTTGCAGGAGATAAAGAACATGGAACAATTAATCAGAGATGTCCAAACAAATATCATGCATCAACTTAATGAAGTGATGGAAGACATTAAGGATACTAAGAAGACACTGGGATAACATACTGAGGAAATTGTAAACATACATAAAAATATGACAGATATGATGGTGATGAATGGCACAATCCAAGAAATAAAAAATATACTGGAAACACATAACAGCAGATTTGAAAAGGCAGAAGAAAGAATTAGCAATGTAGAAGACAGTACATCTGAAATCAAACGCATAGTAGAACAGATAGATAAAAAGGTAGAAAAAATCCAGCAGGGACTTAGGGATTTAAAGGACAACACAAAACACACAAACATATGTCTTACAGGCATCCCAGAGGGAGAAGAGAAAAGAAAGGGGACAGAAGGTGTGTTGGAGGAAATACTGGCTAATAATCTCCCAACCCTATTGAAGGAGATGGACATACATGTACAGGAAGTGCAACACACCCAAAACAGTATAAATCCTAACAGGCCTACTCCAAGACATATACTGGTCAAATTGTCCAATGCTCAAGACAAAGAGAGAATACTGAAAGAAGCAAGAGAAAAAATATCCATCACATACAAGGGAAGCTTGATAAGATTAAGTGCTGATTTCTCATCTGAAACCATGGAGATAAGAACACACAGGTATGACATAGTTAAGGTCCTAAGATATAAAACTTCAAGCCAACAATTCTCTATCTAGCAAAGCTGGCATTCAAAAATGAGGGAGATTTGGTGATGGTCTATAAGGAGGGCAGGGTAAGGAGGGAAGGTTAGACTGTCCATGGAACTGGGGAGAGGTTGTGGGAAGAAACAGGTGAACTCTGGGGATTTGTGTGTATGTGGTTGAAACTACAATGTTGGGAATGTTCTTTTGGCAAATATGGTAAAGGAAGGTTACTGGTTTAAGTTGTTGAGGATGTGGGGGACATGCATGACAGGTCATACCTTGGGAAGGCTTCTAGGGAGTGCATAGTGTTCACCTTGTCAAAGTGTGTTGTTTCAGGGGGTGGAGACTCACATAATGAGCAGGAAAGTGTTGGACTCCCATCCTGGGGAGTCCTGCTATGATCTCAAATAGAGTGGTGGGAGTCTTTTGAGAGCATAGGCAGTGCCTAATGGAGGAGGACAGGCCAGTATGTCAAGCCCTCAATGTTGTTGCAAGTAACTATGAATCTGGTCCTTTAATGAGTTAATATTGGTGGTTACTATGGGTTCCAAGGGAAGAGAGAGGGAAGAATAGAATAGATGGAACATGGGACAATTTTGGGGTGATGGAATTGTTCTACATTATGTTGCAAGGATGAATACAGACCACATCAAACGTCATCAAAATCTATAAAAATGTATGGTACAAAATGTAAACCACAATGTAAATCACTGACCATGGTTAGCAGCAATGTTTCAATCTTTGTACACCCATTGTAACAAAAGTACTATCCACATGTAAAATGTTATTAATAGGGGAAAGGAGAAAAAGTAGATGATGTTCGGTATATGGGAATCACCTATATTCTGTAAATGACTTTTTTGTAACCAAAGCTTCTTTGAACAAAATGAAAACAATTAGGGGAGCGAATGTGGCTCAAATGGTTGGTCATCCATTTTCCATATGGAGGGACCTGGGTTCGATCTCCGGAACCTCCCGGTAAAATAAAAGAAAAATATAGAAGGTGTGTGGGCATGCCATCAGATTCTGCAAGCAGGTGAGCCCTGGGGCCCCATGAGCAGGTGAGCCATCAGACCCTACTGAACCACACAGCAAGATGATGACGTAACAGGAGAGTGACACAAGGGACAACCAAAACAAGATGTGCCAAAAAGCCAGGAACTGAGGTAGTGCAGGTGGCAGAACACCTCTCTCCCACATCGGAGGTTCCCAGGATAGAATCCTGGTGAAGACAGGAGGAGAAGGATGACAGGAGAAGGCAGGAAACAGACACAGAGAATAGCCCAATGAATGGATGCAAAAACAGCAAAAATGGGGCCGGGGGGGTGTAAAATGGATAAAAAAGTAAATAAATAAATAAATCTTTTTTAAAAAATGAAAACAATTTTCTCTGGGTGAACAAATGGAAACAAATGTCACTGTACACACAAGACAACAGATCTTACAGTG
This sequence comes from Cabassous unicinctus, assembly GCA_029593785.1. Classification (NCBI taxonomy): domain Eukaryota; kingdom Metazoa; phylum Chordata; class Mammalia; order Cingulata; family Chlamyphoridae; genus Cabassous; species Cabassous unicinctus. The sequence continues at coordinate 1,869 of JAQZBX010042340.1, read as the reverse complement.
ATGAAAGACATAATGGTAAAAAAAAGTTGCTTTAATTTTATATTTTTTATTTTTATATTTTTTGTTATTTCAAACTTTTTAAAAAATTTTGTATTTTATTTGTTATTTTTAAAACCATCATTATTATATCATTTTACTATTAATTGTATTCAGTTATTTTGTTGGCTTCAATTTTGAAGAAGTTTTGGATCACAGAAAGGTTACAGTTGTGGCAGGGGAGGATCATTGGTGCAAGGTGTAGGAGAGAGGGGATGCATGGGAGAACATTCACCTAGGGCATACATATAAAGCACATGAATGTGCTCCACTGTTTATGGGTCATTGTCACAGTGGCTGGAAGTCCACACAATAACTGAAGAAGTATTAAGTTGCTATCCTGTGGCACTCTGCCACATTCTCTAATGGGGCAGGAATAATCCCCTGAGTACAGGGGCAGAGACTAGTGAAGGAGGATGGACCATTGATGGGCTCCTGATTGTGATGACTGTAATTATGAACCTTTATTTCTGAAATTGAAACTTAGCATAGTGTTATGGGGTGCCTAAGCATTACCTCCTGAGAGGCTCCTTGTTCAAATGTGACCTCTCCCTAAGCCAAAACTCAGCATAAAAATGCATTACCTACCCCAAGTGTCAGACATGACTCCCAGGGATGAGCCTCCCTGGCACCAAGGCATTACTACCAAGCACAAAGTAGCAATGCAACTGGAAAAAGACCTTGACCTAAAGGGGGAAAGGGTAAAGACAAATGAGTTTATAAGGCTAAGAGACTTCAAAGTGAGTTGGGAGGTCATTTCAGAGGTTACAATTATGCATATCTCAGCAGGAACTCATAGACTGCCAAAGTAAATATTACCTCAAATAGTGGGCCTCCTGAGGTCTCTGAATACATCCAGACACTATAAGCAGGGCAGACGGCTCAGGAGTTTGGTGCCCTGCCAGTGGACCCACCTTTGGAATTTATGCTCTCCAGTGTGATAGAGCTGGACTCAATTGTGTTCTCCCTACACATGGTTCTGCTGCTCCTCTATTTGAACCTATAATTAGTGGAAGAGTTGATAGTTGTATGTCTAAGAGATTTAAATCTTTGAGTAGTCCATGTGCCAGTTGGGCCCTGAATCTCAACAGATGTGCAACACCTACTCTCCTGTTCATTGGACTCACCCAGGAGAACTAACAAGGAGAAGATGACTGACAACCACCATCTCAAGGAACAGAGAGAATCTGCACCTGCAAGCAAGAAAGTCCCATCCATCTGCCTCATGGGACCTAAGCCCCCTCTCAATTAGAGGTGGAGTGAGCATCACCATCACAGAATCATCAGGTTTGGGCAATGGATAATGAACTAGAATAGACTTACAGTTGTTCTGCTGTAGATTTGTGATCCTAGCAATAGAAGAACTTTTATCATGGATGTATAGGCAGTGGCCACTGGAGGTTCTGAAGGGAGGAAAAGGGAAAAATAGGTGTAATATGGGGGCATTTTTGGGTAATCACTTGCAAAAATGTGTGGGAGAGAGTATAAACTACAATGTAAACTATAATCATTGCTTAGTGGCAGTTTTCCAAGATGTGTTCATCAATTGTGACAAATGTACCACACTAATGAAGGATGTTGCTGATGTGGGAAAATGTGGGGGGGCTAGCGAGTGGGGCATATGGGAATCCCCTATATTTTTTGTGTAACATTTATGCAATCTAAGTTTCTCTTTTAAAAAAATTAAAAAGTATATTAAAATAAAGTAAAATAAAAATTTCTGAGAGCAATATGTCAGAAATGAGTTGACTTTTACAATGGGACGTTTGTAGAGTAAAAGCTTACCATTCTGAGGCTGTGAAAGGGTCCAAATCAAGGCATCATCAGGAGACT